>VZTA01028610.1:96616-109189 GCA_013398855.1 Mohoua ochrocephala
GCTCGGCGGGCACCAGCCATGGGGTGTAGTGAGGTGAGGGTATTGCTCTGGAGAGTCGGCTTCTTCCTCCCCCTGCTGACAGCGCGCCCTGCCGCCGCCGGGCACGTCGCCAGCAACCACGGTGAGTGAGGGGCGGCCGCGGGTGCGCTGCGGTGCGGGCTCCCCGCAACTTTCCGGCAGGCGCGGGCTATGAGGGGATGGAGGGAGGGGTCCGCACCTGCGGCCGCCAGCTCGGCCTCTCCCGGCCGCGGACGGGGCCACGGGGATGCGGGGACACAGGGATGCGGGACCGGGCGCCTCCCGGCGGCCACCCCTTACTGCCACCCCCAAAAGTTCGGCACTTGCGGCCAAGAGGAGCAGCGGGGCTCCGCTGCCCACCCCGCCCCGGCAGGGCGAGCTGCCGTCCCCGCCGGGGATAACTCCGCGGCTGCTGGGAGCTCTCCACCGTCGCCCCAGGCACGGCCGGGGTGTGGGACTGAGAGCAGGGAACCGAAAGTTACCTCCCGGCGAGGTGGAGCGGTAGCATCATTTTACTTGATATGTGGGTTTAAGGTTTGCTTCGGTCCTGCCGAACGCAAAGCCCTTCAGAATGGGTTTGAGAGAGCTCATCGCGCCTTAAGGGGAATTGCTGCTGGCGAGCGAACTGTTCTAAGGTGCCTGGCTGTTCTTAACACCTAATTTCTGCATACTACGGGCTGATTGCCGGAAAAAAACCCATTTAAAATCTTTGTAACAGGTGCATGCTCATCAGGTCGCACTGAAGATGGTATTTTAATTCTTCGGGTTGTAAGGTGTGCGTTTAAGAAAAGTACCTCTGGATTAAGAAGGGAATCATCCTGTTTATAGAAATAAAAATGCATAGCACGCCCAGAGGATGTAATATTTTTTTAGGAAGAACTGAAAAAAGGAGCCCAGACCTGATTATGAAACATTATGTTACATGTTATCAAACATCTGGATAGAGCAGAGAATTTCCTGAACTGCTTGTTTTGTGTACATTTCTGTATTTAAGTTGCAGAGTCTGCTATTTAAGTCTGCTCCTAAAGTATGAGTCTTCTGTACCTTTAACATTATATTTGTACGATTTGGCTTTTTGGGGGTTTTAGTGTGATGTGACTGGAAATACGGGAACTGAAGGGTAGCTCTAAATGTTGCTGCTGACAGAAATTTTTTTTACCTGCTATATTGAAAGGAGCGTTGAAATTGGCAATGGTGGAAAGTAATGGGGAAAGAATACAAACTGGGTTTAGTTGTGGAGTACTATCAAATACATAGTTCATGTATTTTCACAGCTTTGTTCTGCATTTTGTTTTCAGTGTTCTTTGTATCCACCTCAGTAACAGTAAAATCAGAGAATAAGGTCTCTAGAAAACAGGGAAGAACCATAGTATGGCCACAGAGCCCCTGTGCCATCAGGGTGAGTTATGGCAAGGACATTCCAAGTTAGTATGATTCCTTTACCTCTCCCATGCTAAATGTGATGAGTAATTCCAGTTTGTAATTGTAGAGCCTACAATCATATCAAGGCTGATTTCTGCCCTTTCTCATGTCTTGGAAGACATCAGACTCTCGCAGTGGCACAACCCAGTTTTCCTTTGATGTCACAGGCATTTGTGCATGCTGATGTCTGCTGCGTTACCACAAGGCCTAACACGACACATGAATGTGATTTTTTAAAAACAAAATACTCTTGGTGTTGTCGAATAGCTAAGGCAGCATAATAGCATCAAAGGCAAAGAATTTTTAGCAAGTAATGCAACTTAGATTAGGTTTCCAAACTAGTATTTGATATTCTGGGATTAAATTAATGGTGTTTAAATACTGTTTTAAAAAGCAAGTAAAGGATGGGGAAAAGTTACCAAAAGTCTGTCAGGGATGGAGTGGTTTCTTGATGTTGATGTAACTTTTCCTAACAGGGCCAGGTGGTGTGGTGTTGGCTGCAGAGAGTACTGGTGAATTTCCTAACTTCTGAGTAACTTCTCTTTCTGCACGATGCTTCCAATTTCAGTAGAACAAGCAGCCTCTTACCTTTGGTACTGCCGTATCACCGCAGAAGTCAAATAATACATATAACTCAACAAAACCCAAGGGAACTGAAAACTGACTGAATTAATACAGATGCTGTAATATACACACCCCCACCTGGTTAATAAAATGCTAGCAAAAAGAGTCTGCTTTTAATGATAACTTTCTCTAAATCCAGGAATTGAAGGAAAGGAAATTACTACAATAAAAAAGTTGCCCATTGTGGAAACACTTAAATATGGAAGGTTAAAATGCTGGTTACTAACACTTGGAATCCCAGCTGCAAAGAATTTTTTTAAATCTTGTGAGGAAACATAATTTCTTTAAATTTTCCTGAAGTGATATTTTCAGCATGCACGTCTTGAAAACATCTTCGCAATAATTGCTGTTGGGTTTTCACTAATAATTACTGTAATGATATATTAACTTTGCTCTCTGGTATATTTCGTCTTCTATTTTGTGTTCAGAAACATACCAGCGCTAATACTAAATTGCCACAGAATGTTTTGTTGGGGTCTGGTGATTGTTTGGGGGAATAGGGTGGAAGGGAAATAGGTTTATTAATCTGACTTGGTAAACAGACAGCTCTTCCGCTTCATTCTTACTGGTTTGTTTCCTGTTATTAAAGAGGGATTTTCAGAAAAATAATATACTCTGGTCTTATAAATTGTTATTATAACCATTTTGGGATTAATCTTTTTTGTTCTTGTCGAAAAGAAAGAAATACATATTTTTTTTATATAGCTCTAAGGCTCTTAGGCTGTCATTCTTCACCCAGTAAATCAATGCGTGGTGTCTTAGAGAATCTGTAGCAAGGCAGGCACAAAAAATACTATTGACAGAGAAGTGAACTTCCTCATTCATCTTCATGGAGTGGTCAGTTCAAAAACATATGATGACCATTCCAAGGGCTAATTTTTACTGCTCAGAAAAACCCTGTAGGTGGGCAAGGCCGTGGAATTGCCTAGGAGCAGTGAGCACTGCAGTGTGTGCCAGAACTGCTTGGAACAGAGGGCTCAATTAATGGTGGAGGTTGAGTGTTCGCATGTTCATACAAATTTCCAATGGTTGTCCGTGACATTCAGTATGAACAGGTTACAGGGCAACATTTCAGCGTGCTGTGGTGTAACTTTGTTCTTTGCTTGCCAGAACACAGCAATTTGGGCAATTGCTGTCAGACCTAAAATTACAGATAGTGGCATCTGACCTGTGCAGTTCCTTATGCAAAACATGTGGGAGCTTTTAGGATAAAGGTCACACCAGGTAGCAGCTCAACAGTTTCCTGCGCTAAGCATGCACACATAACTGTTTCTACGTATATGTAAATCAGGAAACATATTTGTTTCTTCATGTATGTAAACCAGAAAGAGTTTCTGTACCCTGGCTCCTTTCAGGTTGTATCTGCCATTATGTATCACCAGACAATTAATTCCTGAAGCCAGCTATAGAACTTGCAGAGTTTATAATGCATCATGTCTACCAGTGAAGTGTAAAAAAGCTGTTGCTTTTTCAGTTTCTAGGTATCATTACTTCTTGTCAGGTTATGCAAAGTTGGTCTTTTTGTTCATACCTCTAAAAGGCACCTACATTCATTTTTGTCCTCTTACAAAAAAAAAAAAGTTGAAGTAAGAAATAATGTCAAATGTCAGTTCTGAAATTGATATAGCCTTTATTTTTACAATGGTTACACTTGATGTAAATTGGATAGCTCAAAGTAGGTAATAAAGCTTTTTGATTCTGGTAGTAAAATATCAGGCAGATTACTAATGACCTTGAGGTATTCATCAGTTCAAAGAAGTTGGCTCATTTTTATTCACATATTTATTTTTACAGAAGTGCCATCCACCACATATAGGCACTCTTTATACAGAACTCAGAATTTTTTTTCTGTAGCACTAAGGAGACCAAGGACTAAGTGTGGAGAGACTGAACTTTTCTCTGAATGAAGCTGATGTTTTACTGCTAGAGGATATCTCTTTGAGGACTTAAAGTACTGTAGAAAGGCTGTACTGCTGCCTGTGTTGTGCTAGTCCTGGTGAATTCTGATGTTCAGTTGTCCGGCTCATATTTAATGTGCTTTTACATCATTGCAGAAACGTGAGAAAGTTAAATAAGCAAAGCCATTGCAGTAAATGTGTGTCAGCATGTAGATAAAATCATGAGCAAAATCATACTTTAGTTTCAAGTTCTTAAGAAACTTTTAAAAATAGTTTTTACCTGTGTGTAAAATCTCACATCTATATGGACTTGTGTGCTAATGAAGACTTGGGAACCTCTGCAGTTGTAGATATGCATGAAATGACTTGTTATCCAAAAGCCTGGATTTGTATGCCATGAAATGAACAGATTTGCAATTAAGGGTTCAGGATACATTCCTGCTGGTGTATTTGGCAGTACTGAGTGCTGCCTAAATATTTTGTCAAATTTTTTTTTGGACAAATGAGCATGATTGGTATGGAAATATTAAATATTAATAAATGCATAGCTTAAGCAGATACACTTTAAAAACCAAATCAGTACAGTAGTTTTCAGGTAATTTACAGGAGTGAAATCACCACAGAGGAACTGAAGTGTTTCCTGAAGTTTACAAATTTAACTCTCTGGTCAGACATCACTCCCTCTGGGAGGTCAAAAAGTTTACCAAGGAAAAAGAGAGAAGGAAAAAGCATGTAGGAAATTGAGTTTTTCTTATTAAAATCTCATCTGTCTTTCCAGCTAGATACTTTTAGATCTTAACTCCGCTTGAGGGTTTGTTTAGGATATCTGATGTTAGTATTTTCACTTGAGAATTTTAGAAAAGCCTAAAAGTTCAGTAAGTTGTTTGTCAGTAAGATACAGAGTAAGTCAATATCCATTTTGTTGGCTATTTTTCTTGTAAATGAAAAGTCTAATGTTTAAAAATCTCATTTAACTGATTAGGGATATTGGGAAAATTATGCGTGTGTACAATATGGGAAGCATTTTATTGTTCTTATATCCCAATATAGCATAGCTGCTTTAGGATATATTCCTATTCCAGCTGTGTGTGTTAGCAGGAATGTTTCATTAGGATCCTTGGACTTCTCCCAACTTGACGTTGACACCAAGATGAGGCTGGCCTTGTGTTTGATATGCCCGTTAACATGCTGAACTCTGTGACAGGGAGAATGATAAAATGGCTGGATATAGACAAGTTTGGATGAATTATTTATCCAAAATCTATCCTGACCTCCAGAAGCCATGTTATAGTGCAGGAGAGGTGAACAAAAAACTATCTGTTGTGAACAATACGCCTTCAGAAAATGGTCTTTAGCTTTTAAATGATATGTCAGTCTTTATGGTAAGGTGTTGGAACTGAGAATTACTGCTGAAAAGATGTCTCTCGTGATAAAAACATGGAGTTTTTTTCAGGATTTCTTTCTGGACCATACAAAAGTGATTTAAATTCAACAGTGAAATTATCTTTAGCTTGTTCATTTCTCATAATCCCCTTAGTCTTCCTAATGCTTATTCCAGCCATCCTTACTTTAGTTCCAAGGATGCTTTCGTTGTCAATATTGCAACACCTTTTGTGTAGGTCGGCTATTGATCATTCCCACATCTAAGAACCAGTCTGTTCAGAATAATCATTGAAGAGAAAGAAGTCACTGCAGTTAATCCAGCAGCCATTTGTGACCTCAGTACTAATTTTAAAGTGGCACAGAGCAAAGCTTAGAGACCCATTGTGGCTTTAAATAAACTGCATGTTTTACATCTGAAGCTGGCTAATCCATTGTATTAAAAAACCCCAAAAGCAAAATCAAAACAAAACCCAAAATTGTCTCAGCAAAACCCAAACCCCCTAAAGATTTTCCTAGTCAGTAGGAAAGTTCTGCTGATTTGCCTCACCCACACAATACAATACTTCTTGAAGTTAGCATTTCTCTCACTTACTGTCTTGGGTATCTGTGTTTGGACTAAATTGTACCATGCTGTAAAAAAAAAAAGGTGCTGAATACCTTGATAATTAATAATTAGAGATTTGATAATTTTAATAAATGAAGGTATTTTAATGAGGCTGTAGATAGTTTTTTGGATAATAAAAAACCCCTGCCCAAACAATGCATGGGTGTTTTTCCCCCCTCTGGTTTATGATACTGTACAAACAGTTTTCTGCTCTTTAAGCAGTTGTTTTACAGTGGGTCATAGTACTCCTCCACCTTCAAGCCAGCAGCTACTGTTACTTTCTTTTATGGATCTATTCCCATTCTAAATATATAAAGCATCCTTTATTTTTAAAGAAAGTTAGGGGTATTTTGATCTTTTAATTAAGACTAGATAAAAACAATGCTGTAATATTATTGACTGACATTTCTTTTGATGGTCAAGTAGGGTGAGGTCTTTAAAATTCAAAAGCACTTATTTCATGAGGAGATTATATTTAGATTGAAAATAAAATTTCCTTTCTGTAGAACAGTGTGAAGATTTAAAATGTGTTTTGTCTCCAAGTAGAAATTCCTGGTTTGTGTTTAGGTAGATTTCTCCTGAGAGGTGGTTTTATCTGCTGTGAGTTGTCTGAGTCCCAGGCACTCTTTGAAGGTGTCTGGTGTTTGCTGACACATTCTCCAAGAGGAGCAGTATCCCATTGATGAGGGGAAGTGGGACAGCACAAGCGGTACTTAGGTGAGAGGCAGTGACATAGACACCTATTTTAATATTGGAGTATGTTAACTGCATTGATAACACAGCTTTCCTTCATGCCAGCATGTTTTTGCCATTACACAGGTTTTAGATTAAAATAGTCAGTGCTGTGGCACTTCAGTGCAGAAGGAAGGTGGGCAGTAGGCACCATGTGTAACAAGCTCCCGTGGAGGTGCACGCACGCAATGAGAACATGGTTAAAAGGTGAGTTTGCTGGGAGCTCCACTGCCTCAATCCATTTAATGGCTTCTGCACCTAGAACAAAAGGGGAAAAGTCACATGCAGCAAACAGTATCATTGATGCATGTAATGAGTGATTTGTTTTGGCTGGGGACCCTTGGTTAGAGTGCACTTGCTGCTGTAATTTGTATTCTCTGGCTGCTGGTTGCTTCTTGCTTAAAATAAAGGAATAAAAGAACAAATTAGAAAGCATTCCATAAGATAATGCACTAGCATTTTAATCTGGGTAAAACTGTTTATCTTTCTGAATGTTCCCAGGCTAATTTTCTCAGTGGGTTTCACCTGCTGGTTTAAAATCAGATTTTATAGAAAAAAAATCTGCTAAAATTTAGAATTGCTCAAATATATTTTGGACATACTAAAAAAATACCAAGGGAGACCTAGCCATTTTCTTCTGTAGTGCTTCCAGTATTTGTGGCTGAAAATTGATTGCATGAAAAGCATTTGGGTGAAGGATTCATATTTCAAAATGTGGTTTGAATTCAGCACTCTCTGCTAATCAAAGTGGGACCATATAAAATTGCACAGTCCTTTACTCTCTATTGTGTGTGGCTGCTGAAGACCTTTGAAGAGGAAAGCAAGGGAAATGTAAAACCTTTGTCTCTGGTAGATTGCTTTTGTTTGTGTTGCAGAAGTTGCTAAACACTTCCACGCCAGAATGATACACTAGAAACACCCACTTAGAGGGTTATTTTAGATTTAACAATTTAGTTTAGTGGACTTTATTTTTTAGAGGGCCTTTTAATTTAGGTAACTATGAACACTGTTAGCATTTAGGAATGGAGAAACATGATGAGAGCTGTGGCACACAAGAGCTTCTCAGCCAAACTCTCACTCAGCTTCCATCAGATGCGATGGGAACCCAAAATCTATTGTGAAGAGACAAAACTAGGAATGCTTACCCTCTGATTTTGGTATGTGCTAAAAAAGTCATTAAATTACAGATTTACACTGAATTTCAGAAAGAGTTAACCTAATTCTCTTAAGAAATACAGATACACATCTCATGCTAAGGGTAAGAATTTGCTTTTGTAAGATGGTGTTGTATTGTATTCAAAGGAAGAGGAGTGACACTACAGAAGGAAAAATGGTCCACTGGAGACAGGTATCATCTAAAAGCTGCTTCTGAAGAAATCTGGGACTGCAAAAGGCAACCAGGAAATCACATGGAAACCATGTCATTTTAATGGTTCCTCTTGATGCAGGTGAATATAACAATATTATCATATACTCTAATTTTTCTGCAGACTATCTAGTGTAGAAAGATGAATGCTGGTGGTTGAAGGGAATCCAGCATTTTTTGTCACTGCCGTTTAATCCAAGGCTCTGTACAAACTTTAGGCTGCACGTAAAGTTATTTTTCAGTGTCTCATCTCTTCAAAACTACTACTCAAATATTCTTTTGAGTAAGCCTTCGTGTCTTTATAGCACTGATCTGAGGAGAGGAGTTAAAGGCCAAAACTTTTAGTTAGGTGTCCAGTCTGTGACTCCCAGTGCAAATTCCAAGGATTTCGTTTTTGATGTGCTCCCACGTAGGTGGCAGAGGTAGATACAGCACCTTGGCTTTCAGTGTAGTCTTCAGTGAAACTCATTGTTATTTTTCTTTCTGTCCATAACTAAGTTGTTCTCTGCTAGGAACATTGTTTTCCTATTTTAAAAATCCATGATATATCAGAACTTGGTTTCTCAAAATGCTGACTGCAGATGAAGTAGGTTCATACCACACAAATTAAAGACCTGAAACCTTCTTGCCATTTTGTGTACCTGGTCCCTTAAGAGCCTTCCTGAGGGCAAGGCCTGAACCTCACAGCAGGAACCTCGGCCAGCTGGCGCAGGGAGCCGTTTGACTTGCACTGTCATGGGAACCAGCTCTCTTTGATGGAGACTCTGAGCCTCAGGGACTACTTCAGCTCTGGCTTTTCCTGACTTTTGGGTGTGGGACTTGCTAATCCCATAAGTGTAAAAATGTAGGTAATACAAACTTTCCTTTCCTACTGCAAATTCTGTATTTTGAAAGCTTCATTTTTTTTCTCTCCATCTTCACATATCATTCACATAGGGTGCTTTATTTAGATTGACAATGCAATCCTCTGCTAAGTGATCTGAATTACTTAAGGCAAGAGAGCTGCCATCTTCCAGGGTGTAAGCATTAGATGATAAGGAAAACATGCTCCTTGCCAGTAGTTTACATTAAGTAGCAAAGGAATTTTGAAACTTGCATGCTCCATGTTTAAACTCCATGCTTAGATGGCAAAAAGCTGTGTTGGAGGTTCAGAGAGTTAATTAACAAGAGTGAAAACCATAGATGAGGTCGATGGAGGTCACACTTGTAGGGACTTTCTCCACTCTGTTCCTTTCTCTTGGCATCTCTTCAGCATCACCCAAGTACATTAAAAATTTCAGTGATGCTTATCCTATTCACTTTACCACTAATAAATTTCCTTACAAATTTTGTAACGAGTAGTTTGGATTTTAAGTAATGCCTTGAAGCGTTAGTAGGTTTCCATTACTTTAAAGCAAATTTGGAAATTATTTTCAATAGCTCTAGTCAGACAGATGCATTTTATACTTGAGAGATGTGCCTGAAGAAATAAAAGCTGATGGAAATTTGTGCCGTAGATGAATATTTTGAAAACAAAAGAGAAGATCAATAATAGATTAAGCTTGATTAGATGTTGATATTTAGAACTGCACATAGATTATGTTAAATCTAGTGACAACAGAGAGTGTTCTTGGTTTGCATTTGTCCCTCCATTTGTGGTTCAGGTGGATCATGGGACGCACATCGTAAAGCTTAATGGATAAATTACCATATAGCTCATCTGACTGTTCAGGCTTCAGCCTGGAGGGCTGGATGGTTTATAATAGTTTGTTTTATGTGGAACAGAATTGTTTAATTATTTTTCTATGAAATTCTGAATTGCTCGAATGTTTAGATGAGTCCAAAATACCCCTACAGCTTCTGAGTTTTGATAAAATCACTAAATCATGGCTTGGTTGCATTGACAGAGATCCTGGTCTGGTCTTTGTTTTCTCTCCCGAGCTGTCAGTATTATTTCCATGTTATTTGAGCAAATGTGAAATGTGGCTCTTTGATAAAAAGATCATTCTAAAAACCCTCTGAAGATGTTTGGCCTAGGTATCTTCTTCACTTGTACAGATACCTCAGAACAGGAGTTTTCAATGTGCCCTGTTAGATAATTTACGTTAGTGTTCCCTACAGCTTTCCTTACCATCCCCCAGTGTGGCTAGTACCTACATGTGTCAGTGTTGGTGGAATCAAATTACTCCATTTTTGTAAGGGACTCACCCTATTAAATTGGAAGGTTCCAGTAATTCACCTGAAATTGCAGAAGTGGGAATGAATGAATGAATGAATGAAAAAATCCCCAAACAGCCAAATATTTTCCTTGCAAAAAGATAATTTACTGTATGTCTATTTGCAAACATGGATGGCTGAAGTGAATCATCTGGAACTGCACTCAGTTGTGTAAATAAAATCAAGGATACACTGTAATTCAAAGGTACAGTGTTTGGTTTATATAAAATAATACCCTTCAGTTAAGCACTGCTTAGTTAAGGGTCTTCTTTTCTATAGTGTCTGTAGGAAAGCAAAAAGTTACTGAGTTGATATTCAATCTGTGGAAAAAGGGATTGAAGAACTGTTCAGTCTTTTGCACTAATACATTTTACCTGTAACTGTGATTTTGTGTGCTTGAGTCTCTCTGACCCAAGCGATTCTTTTTCTGATATCTGGTGTTATCTCCAGATGGGATATGATTGCACCAAATCCAGTGAATACGTAATCCAAATTACCTGATTATTTGAGCTGCCAGGTTGACTTCACAGATATTCAATATGGACAAAAAAAAAATTACTTTGAATGTTTGGGTTTCGGGGCCTTTATTGCATGGGACAAATGTTAAAAGCTTTTTGATCTGGTTTAAACCAACAAGACTATAGAGAGAAATGAAGGAATAGGTTTGCTATGAAACGCTTTATGAATAAAGGAAAATTCTTTTTGGTGAGCTTCATCAGGTAGTGTTCTTCGAGCAGAGAAACATTTATGCAGTTGTGAGGCACAGCAGTGTGATTTTCATTACACTAAAGTAATGAATTTTTATGACTAAAGCTAAAATAGCAGTGAGCTATCCTTTATTCAGGTAGTGTGATGGAACAGTACCTTTCTGATAAGGGAGAGGAGAGGAAGAAAATAGGAAGAAGGAAGGAAGAGAAGATACAAAAGAATCTAATTTTCCCGACTTTCTTACGTGAATATTGTAGTTTACAAAATTTTGAGTCTAGTCTGGTGGTTTAAAAAAAAAAAGTTTATATATAACAATATGTCATCTATAGCTGTAAGCATAGAGATTTGTAGACTCCAAAGAGGTTCTAGTGCTTTTAAAAATGTGCATAATTTAAAAAATATAAAAATTAAATTAATTCCAATGTGAAGTAGGAAAGAAATGTTATCAACTTGAGTCCATTGATTCTGTTTTTATTGCTGAAAGCTGCTGCAGTTCATAAAATGCAGTTTTACAGGCTATTAGTCCATAATGTGGATTATGCCCTTTGGACACTTATGTTAAAGATAAATGCAGTAGTTTGGAGAGATCTGTATTGAAATTCTGTGAAGAGGGCTTAGTTATTATTTAAGTTCTTTTTACTGTGAACCAAAAGCAAATGGGTTGGAGGGAGAGGTGACCCTTGGCTTCCAAGACAGGAAATGAAATTAGCAGTGGAAGGGTAGGTTTATCATTCGGCAAGTGGCTTCATTGCCTTGGAGGTGAGGAAAATATGTCACTGTAACATTACTGGCATTGAAAGTGTTTTTTAATTATTCTTGAGAGAAAGAATAGTATTTGCATTATAGTAGTGCCTGAAAGATTATTTACACTGCGTTGAGGGGCTCTGTAACATAGGGTTGGGAAAGAGCTTTGTTACCACAATCAAATGCCTCCTGTGATGCTGTATAAAATTATTAATTTTCATCTTAAATCTAGTTAAGCCTTGTTCCCTCATTGCTCCTGTTGGAAGCTTGTTCTGAACTTCAGTGCTATGAAATTCAAATACATTTATGGGCTGCATTTATTCGTGAACGGTGCTTATTCATTTATGCTTGTGCTGGCATTGTCTCGAACCTTAAGAACACCTTTCCATTCTCATTTTTTTATCCAGCTCACTATTGTAGGAGGACTCATAGCTCTTCTTTTGGGTTTTGGTGTGTGGTTTTCGTCTTTCACTCAAGAGATTTCTGATCTCTGTGACAGTTACAGTTGCCTTTGCTTATTCTTCGTCCTGTTTAATTCACTCCTCCTTGAAAAAAGGTGGCCAGAACCACATACAGCTTTGCTGGTGAGATTTTACTGGTACTTTGTGCAATAGTAGTATTTTTTTCATTCTGACTATTGGACATTTTCTGTGGTTTTTGTCTCCTTCATTTCCATGTTGTTGGATTGGTTCTTGGTTGGCTTGTCAGCAGTTAATATGCAGATGTCTTCTCTTCTCTGGCTGCTGCTACATTCCCATTTCATAAAAAAAATTCTGCTTGGCTCCCTTTGGATTGCCTGACATTTCATATTTAATGTCCTTTCTTCTTTATTATCCCAGATAAGAAGAATTATTCCTTCTCTTCCCATAGCCCCCCCC
>VZTA01028610.1:113952-134488 GCA_013398855.1 Mohoua ochrocephala
AAGCTTAACATTACTTTTGGCTGGCAAAAGCAGGCGAGTCAGGACCTGCCATGTCTGGGCTGTTTGTCTGCTTTACTTTCTGTACTGCAGCTTTTCTGCCCGCAAAATGGGAATGACCCCATTTCATTTTTTATGATGTAAAAATATGGACTGGATGTAGGTAAACTCTGATTTAGCTGCCTGGAGTTAAAAAGTTACGCTGAACTACAGAAGCAGTAGAAGACAGAGAGTAGCAAAGAGTCTTTGGCTTCAGTGGGTGGGTCTGGGCACTGCAGAAGAGCCTGCCTTTTTGTTTCCCGTCTGGAACTTCCCTGACTGTTGTTCCCATGTCAGGTTTGCCTGTATGTCAGAGTTTCAGACTCCCAGTTCTTGCTCTCAGCCTGTCTGAAGCAGCTCTGCAGCTCTGAACACACCACTCTCAAGGGCTCTGCCAAAAATCCTGGACTGGTCCTTTGTCTTAGTTCTTGAGCCAGAGATTCTCAAACAGCTTTTTATGGGGCTGTGCTGCCAGTCAAGCACAAACTCTCTTTAGTTGCGTCCACCTTTGTCCCTCTCCTAACATTTGTGTATTCTGTTCCTTGGAGTCACCAAACTGCTAATTTTTCATTATGGTTATTAAGTGACTACTTGAGTAAGCAGTGGCCATCTGTCCTCCCAGTTCCTATTTGTGACGTTATCAGCTGTCCTCTTCAAAACTTCTTTCTTTAAAGGGACTGCTGTGGAAAACTCCACACTCCACACTTCTCACTCCAGTTAAAAAGAGGCAGGTGATTAGGTTGAAAGGTACTTATGTATCAACCTCCCCTGGTATGCATTGGGAAAAGGCAACAAACCTTTGCAGTACCATTCCATTATTTCCTATTAGAGAGGCTGCGTCTTTGGATCAGAGCAGGGCAAGGAAGAATGGATGCCTGGGGAGGGTTTGATTATCCCCATGAACTCCAGTGGGAAGTTTCTACCCCCCTTGAAGAGGAATTCCCCAAAAGGATGGAGTATAGGAGCAATAGCCATGGAGTTATTAACTTCATAATTAGTCTGGCTGACAGTTATGTATAGATGTTGTTACAAGTTTCCAAAAGCTTTTGTATGGGTTTTTATTTTCACTTATGGATGTTGTGACATTAACCTTTTGTTCATTTTATCACCACTCAATACAAGTATTACAGTAAAAGACATAAAAGAAACTGTTTGCAAGAATGCAGAGCAGAAAAGGTTAACAGCAAAGTGAAGAATATTAAATTCAGCATTAGTCCTAGCCTAAGAGAATTGGCTTCAACACACAAGTCATTTAGCACTGCAAGGAAAGATAAATCCATTTGTCTGAATTTCAGTTGTTTCTAATTTCCCTAATGAAGATATACTCAGGTTAATAAACAGGGCTGACAAAACTGTCAGGTATTCGTGTTCATTTAGGAAATGCTGCCCAGTAATCTACTGTTGACATGAACATGATGGTGAATTGAATATCAATTAGTATTTTCAAGGCAGAATGAAAATTATTACATAGGGCAGCTGGGCTCCTATCATCATTTTGTGACTCCTGTTTTTGTCAGGGTTAGCTCTTGATCTCCTTGTATCCCATATGTGAAACCAAAAGCTTAGAAATATAATACAGCTCTGGTGTTGTTTTCTGGAGCTGTGAACAGTGTTAATTTATCTCACTCCATTTTAACAGCAATCTCCGCTGTAAAGGAGTATCTTGGAGCTGAGTCAGTGGTAAGAACACATTGTTTCCCTGGTACTTAAACCCTCTTTTTCCCCATCTCATTCTTTCTGAGGGGCACATTAAAGTAGAGCAATCTGCCTCTGCCTGCTAGGACTTCCTTGGTTCTGTGTTCATTGCCTGTTCTGCCGGGCTGACGCTGCAGTGCTCAGCCCCCTCTGGTGCATTACAAACATAGGAGTTCATCCCTTCTGGCTGAGCTATGGATTTCACAACCTTCTCCTGCCTTACTTTCCCACCAGAAATTGATCAACAAAATCACTTTGAAATCATTTTGACACTGCTCTTGGGGAAAAAGCTCTGTTACAGGCTAGGAGAGCTAGGACGTTACCTACCCATTTTCCATTCCACAATTACCTGAGGAAAACTTGAGGCCTCATCTTTTTCTGAGGTGAGTCCATTTATTTTAGATGTGACTATGCTTTCTTTTTACCTCAGTAGTTTTATTTTTTCTTGTGCTGATGAGTAAGACTCACATGGGAGAAGCAAATGCCTGTGTGAGACCTCAAATTACAAAATGTTTACAGCTGTCTTAGAACAAAATAACCTGCTGGGTGGCAGGATAAGTAGTTAAGATCCAACCATGTACAATCTGGAATTGTAACTGTTATCCTAGAAAGATTTCAGTGCAGAAATTGTCACATGTTTCTGCACTGACAGATTTTCTCTATGCATTTGGTGCCACTGAATGTATCAAGTGGATTTCCACGATTCCATTTGGTATTCATGAAACAAAACATGGAATCCTCCTTACTGGGAAAGACTGAATGTTTAATTGACTGGTGTTACGTGCTTTTGGCTGATAAATTGTTTATTTTTTTTCCTCTCCTTTGATGCATTTTCCTGTGTTATAGACAGGGATTAAAATAATGGAAAGGAACAGAACACAACATTTTACTGTTATTTCTTTTGGGTGCAAGGTTTCTTTCACGTTTATTGAAAATAACTCTGTCCCCCTCAGGTAATTATAAATTGTACATTACAGTAATTGATTATCAGAGATTTTGATAGGGGCTTGAAGTATTGCAGTTGCTTATTTTACAGTGAAATGGCACTGGTAAGGGAGGAAAAATGCTCTTGTTGCAATATGTTTGTGGTTGGAAACTTTAAACCCTGACATTAACTTAGGGCTTGCCAATTTTGTTTGTTTAATCTGCCAGAAAGGCAGGTGTAACTGACGTAACCGAGGGGTCTGCAATGCTTGGCAATGCTAATAATGACATAACATGAGAATAAAGGGGTTCATGTTGATTTTTAAAGTGAGAATGGAAGAAAGGCAGTGTGAAAAAAGGATGGTGTAAAACTGAAACATTGGGTATGACAATGTTGGTTTGCGTTCCAGAGAGAGATGGAGAGGTAGGGTTACAGCAGCCATCTCTAAGGAGGACATGCATCTTTACATGTAAGGTATGGAAAGGATAATTATATTGGATCTGTAATATGATAAATTTAAATTTCATTTAAAACATGATTCTGCTAAGAAATAGGCAAGAAGGTGTTCTAGGAAAAAAGGTTGAAAATAAAAGGTGGGCGGTGGCTTTTTTTTGGCAAAAGAACCATTGCTTGCTTTAATCTTGTTTTCTCAGAGCCACAGGATTTCGAATTATATCTATCCAGGAAGTCATAGGAAACAGTAAGACTGAAACACATAACTGAATCGAATGAGAAAATAGGGGAAATTATTCCTTAAGCATCTGTCTGTAATGTATGGAAAGAAAAATGGTGCTGTGGGGGAATTAGTTTTTGAAGGTTCTCACTGGAGACCTTGTGTGATGGAGTAAAATGATACCAAGACAAAGATAGGCATTTATCCAATATAATCCCATCTAATAATGTTGCAAACTTCTTAGCATTGACAAGATGAATGTATCATGAATGGGATGTTGGGTTTAGTACATGAAATGTTATTCTGGCCAGTTCTCGTTCATTAGAAGAGAATTTTAAAAGTGTTTGTGCGAGTGTGCAAATAGGAGAATAAAAACGGTGAAAGGGGAAATTCCTTTTAAAAGTTCTTGATTAGGAAATCACTGATCAGTAAATAAAGGCCAGTTTTGGATAACAACCTACATTGGCGGTAACATGAAAGCAGAAACTAGAAATATAAACATTTCTCATAATTAATGGAAAAGAGAGGATATATGTGGAAATTAGCACATGTTAGAAAATATGTAGTGTAGAAAACTGAAAACAAAAAGTAAGTGCGTTAGGTAAAAGCCCAAGTCTCACAACACGCAGGGTAATGGGAATTTCTCTATTGCATTATAAATGAAAATGTTTGTGTGAATGGTTTTGAACTCTGTTTAGAAAGAGGCAGAAAACAATGTGTTTGAAATTGGGAAAATCAGGAATTGGTGATTTATTCATGTAACGTGAAGAATATGAAGTACTCCCCATCTGGAGTAAATAGTTCTCTTCCAAGAGTCCTGAAAGAATTGGCTGAGGACATCTCTGGGCTATTGATGGTAAATTTAATGAGTTCGGGGACTCGGGGAATTCAGGAATATTGGAAAAGCGTAGGTGTTAGAGTTGTGGTTTAAAAAGAAAAGGGAAGCACCATTAACCAGGTAACTAGATTTTTATAAAACTCACATTTGGAAAGGATTCGAGAAGTCATTTATCTCCCCCGCTCTGCCCCAAGGCAACAGATTATGCAGAAACCAGGCCTGACAGTGTTCAAGGTGTCTTAAAAGCCTCCTGGAGTGGAGATTCCCCAGCTTCCCAATTAGTCACAGCTCTCCCTCTTCTTTACAACTGTAGGGTAGCAAGGATTTTCCTGGAGTCTAGCATAAAACTCTTGGAAATGTTGAGGAGAGTGGAAGGATTACTCTCTCTTATTTTGCTGGCTCTAATCCTGCTTATCTCAGGCAAACAGCATCGTCAGTACTTTGTTTACTCTGATTTTCTGTGGCTCCTGTACACTTCCCTGGCAGAATTGCTATCTAGACAGGTGCTCCTCATACTTTATTACTGCATCTCATTAATCTTGCCTAAACCAGATAGCTGTTGCATGCAAAATAATGAAAATTGTGGAAAAGGATTCAATTGATACGTGTATAATGAATGCCAGTTTATTTGGTTTATGGAAAACAGGCCTGGTCATAAAACCAAGCATTTAAATAATTTTTCCCAGTTGATTGCACGTTAATTGCCAAGGTAACTTGGATATTGCATATCCCCTTCTTTATGTTGTCCTTGGGCAGGCAAGCCACAGCAGTAATATGCTGAGATTTTTTACATTATAACAAAACATGACAGAGTCTTCTGACAGTAAAAAGCTTAAATTTTTTTTTTTTTTACTAAATGGGTTTTAAAAAAACTGAGGTCTAAAAAATGTTAAAGTAATTTTAGTGACTGTTAAATCACAGAATTTGAGATATTCGTTATACACCATTCAGTATTCTAACATTTTCTATTAGTGACATGAAAATAAATATAAATTCAATACCTGTCAAAAGAGTAGTAAGTAAAGAAAGGAGGAGGGTGGGCAGACAGGGAGGAGCCTTTATCACTTAGTAAAGGTCAGCCCTTTCAAATGAAACTTGTTTTAATATAAACAAATGGAACTTTGTACATTCAAGAGCAAAAATATATCCCAAACTGAAAAAAAAAAAAGATGAAAAGGAGTGGATCTGTATAGGACAGTGATCTTGATAAGAGTAGTAACAGCCTATGAGTGCAATGCTGCAGCAAAAAATAGGCTAATATGACCTTGGATATATAAACAGGATATAAAAATAGCCAGGGCTCTTAATACATATTGTTAAAAGGAATGATTTCAGAATACTGCATGTGATCCTCTTTTTGAAAACGAAAAAAAACATAAAACCTGAAAGAAAGTACAGACACTTCAGAAGAGAGCAACTCTCTTGAGGGCTGGAAGTGAGAGACTTCAAAAGCTCAGTGTGTTTGTCTTATAAATATAAACTTTGCAGTCAATAATAAAGTTCTCAGGGACAAAAAAAGGTGCCAGTTTTGCCCATTTCTGGGGGTCATCTGTAATGCCTCCCTACACTGCTGGAAGATACTGAAACTTTCCAGGGTTTTTCTGGGTATCTTTTACACAGTACAGACAAGAGATTCCTGAGTTATTAGTGCTGTCTTCAGAAATTAATGTCTGTGCATTGTTCTGTTTCCCTTGCAAATCTTAGGCCTACCCAGTACAGAGGCAACAGTGAAATGTCTACAATGAGCAGATCAAACTGATCTGATATCGGACTGTGATTCCATGAAGTTGGCCAAAATCCTTTATTAATTGCGTTAATTTACACATATCCTATCTGGAGATGTGTAAAAAAAGAAGAAAAGAAACTGGTGCCATGAATGTTTGGAAGGCTTTTTCCTTGGTTGTACAGACACAATTGCAGAGTTCATCTTGAGAAGAGTATTTTTGAATTAGAATTAAAATTCCACACTGTGAGTCCTCGGAGCTCTGCTCATCATAATTTTAGGTAAAACAGTTTCCTTGGGACCAGGTAAAACCTCTGAAAAGATTAATTTCAGTTGTAAACTCTAATAATAGCAGTGTAAGATCTGTCCAGAAAAAAGGAAACTGAAACTCAATATGACATAATGAGTAATAATAATATGAATATATATTAAAGTATGTGCTGGAAAACAAAGCTAAACACTTCTAAGTGTGAACTGTGCAGTTAATGAAACAATAGGTTTACAGGTGTATGCTTAAGTCTGTATATTATTGTTGGACAAGTGTTAGTATCCCCAGTTCAGTTATTTAAGGAAGGACATTCAAGTGCTAAATCTGAGTTCTTTTTATCCAAAGAGATTTTTTAAAGGATCTTTGAGTTCATTTTGAATTGTGACATGACTTCGTAATGGCAGCCCTAAACTCTTGTTCACTGTGCAAGTTTTAGAGCCTGCATCACCTCAGAAAAGCGCCTGCTAAAAGTGGAGGTTGGATGTCACAAATGTCAATAACATTGCTTAGTCTCAACCAGTGTACTCAGAGCCATAAAATATTCACTGCAGTAGTTCCAGACACACTTTTGTTTATGCTGGCAGCGAATGGCTTGTCCATAATGGCCACTTTTCATTTTTTTAAGGAAGAGTGGAGCTTTTTATGGCATTTAAAGGAGCATAAATAAATAAATGTAGGGGCAAGGGTCAATAAATATGACTTCCTGATGCCATTAACATTTTAGGGAATTTTCTCATTTTAATTATCATAGGTGTAGTGCCCACCATCTCTTTTCAGTCTCTTTGCCTGTGAATGTCCAGTTCTTTTGGAACTTTCCCTATCCTGCAGGCAGAGGGGAAGCCTCCACTCCTGTGTGTAATTCAGATGTTTACATGGTGGCATTCCTCTTAGCCTGGAGCTCTTTGGCAGAGGGAGTTTTCTGCCATAAGAGCTGTGAGTTGGAAGCTTCTTGGCAGTGCAGATTTGTCTGCCATCAGGTCTGTGCTGCTGGGGATAGGCTGCTTCTTAATTACCTCGTTTAAAGATAGCTTGTGTTTGTCTGTCCCACACTGAAGTCTAGCATGCAGATATCTCCAAACCACTGAAGTGTGTTAGGATTTTATTGCTTTATCCGTGTCCTCATTTGTACAGCAGGCCCTGTTGAATCCACAGCTTCACTGGAGTTTGTGTTTCCTTGGCATAAAAAAAAAGGTTTACTTGATCTTTCAGTATTTGCACATTTTTGATTGATAATTATTTTATGTCTTGTAATACAAGTGCTGTTGGAGAGACAGTCTTTTCATTTTTATGATTTTCTCTTCTGACCCTGAAGGTGATACCATTCTAGCTCTGGTTAGTAGTTGTTTAGTGGTTTGAATTCTCCAGCTGGAGAATTCTCCAGTTGGTTTGAATTTTCCAGTTCTCACAGATTGGGTAGCTCTAGGTGAGAATATGTGGGCATTCAAGAGCCTTGGTATGTCAAATGTATCAAAAATTGTATTCTAACAAAACTCAATTACTCATTGGGGATCATTTAGTAAATGTATACGAGGAATATTATTAGATCATGGCTCAACTAAATCTAAACTTAATGTACTTTCAGTGATGAATTTACTCTAGTTTTAAATTTTTTTAATGTATAGCTTTGAGCCTTCAAGTAGTACTTGATTAATTCAGGCAAGGAATTAATTAATTCAGGCTCTTCTGAAGAAATGAATTAGTTTTCCTTTCTGTATTTTGGGTCTTGTTCCACAGAAGTATTAATTTTGAATACCTGGATGATATTTATTAAATTGCAGTCTTGCTACCACAAGAATTGTAAAACGGAAATGACATTTGAAACCCTGATGCTGTTTGTAGAAGGAATTTATTTCTGCCTGCAGATTCATAGGAATGGCACTTGACAAAGAGCAAGGTATAACTTGAAACTCAGCTGAAAACAAAGTATGTAACAAATAGTCCATGTTTTCTGGGTGGAGAGAGGAGGGGAGGAGAGATGGGGAGAAGAAAACAAACATCTAAGATGAACTCAAATATTCTCAGGAACCAGCTGAGCAGTTGGTCACTCTATGAAAAATATCTAAACCCGCTTTCTTAATTTTTTTGGAGGTAACAGATCCCCAGTGGATCATAACTTAAAAGTTTACACAGGAAACTGCTCTATCACAGATCAAGGGAGAAGGTGCTTTTCTTGACTCTTCAACAAGAGTATGGTAGCCTGACACAAATAGAAAATACTACGACAGCTGTAAATCACAGCTTTTTAAGTAAGCAGAAGGCAGCAATAGTCTCAATGAGGATAAGTGATCCTATGTTTGGAAGTAAAATAAGCATTGTAAAAGATGGTTAATTTATACTCAAATTATTCACAAAGCTTCATACAGTGAAGTAGTGAAGAAGTGGAGAGCAGAATACTCTGCTTTGTTGAATATCTGTTAAGAATGTCATCGTTTCTTCACATAAACCATTAAGTTTTTATGTGGTTCATGCTGAGCTTTTAACTTGCCTGTAAGTCTGTTGATGAGACAGAAAACTTCATTTTCAGGGTAAAAGTCACCATCCATTCAAATGCGGAGGAGTCCTGACTGTCACTAATACAAAAGAGAAGTGAAGATGCTGGGTCAGGTTCCCTCTAATGAGCTGCCAAGTTCAGCCTCCATGCCAAGGTGCCTTTTCTGTAAGGCAAAAAAACCATGATCCGGCTTCTGCTGCTGCTGTACTGCTCTATGGAAACACGTTATAGATAGCTGTACATTGATTATAGTGCACGGCAATAGAAACCCCACAAATGTATGGATAGTGGGGTCATGTTCTAAACTAGTTGCTTAATTATTTTCTCCTTCATTTAACCATTCAAAGAAAAACTGGAATTAGTGGGCTGTAAGAAGGAACTCAGCAGTCAAAACACACCAACTCAATAATTAAAATAAATTGCCCTGTATAATACTAATTTTGTGTTTAAATCCTGATTTAGATTTCTGAAATTAGAGGGTCAGATGAAACAATTCCATTAGAGGGCAGTAGTACCTGTGGGTAAAATGTCTCATGTGCTACATATTTTTTTAGCATCAGTGAATGGAAGTGAAAAATGAAGCTGATGTAATTTAACATTAAAATAATGCAGAAACATTTTGTAATAGACAAGTACAATAATGCACATCCCATCGTATATCAAAAAACCAACATGAATATGAAAGAAGTGATGCTAAATATATGCAGCAGCTTTGAACACCGATGTTCCAGCTAAGAGAGAAACTGAAGTTGTTTGTCTTTAGTGCTCTCAGTTTGCAAACTGTATAACTTTATTTCTGGGAAGTTTATGGTTTTTATAAAAACATCTAAATTTTGAAACTGTTTATTTTATTCGCTTTAATGCTGCAGTCCACGTGCAGACTTTCCAGATTTCCAGGCTGTTTGAAAGGGGTTGCAGGAATGTGCATATTTATTCAGGCACCTTTTAATGGTTGAATATCAGTAGTGTATTGTGATTTGCCAATGATTTCTGCAAAAGATTTAGGGGTTTTTATGAGTTTTGAGACATTTGTTAGGTAATGAAAAGCCGCGAAAGCCCAAATGTACCTGGCTAACATGGCAAGTTCAGTCCTTACTGTTTTAATACTTTATTATTATGTCTAATCCAAGCAATACCACAAACACCATTTCTTTTTCCATTTTCAGTTGTGTTACTTGATACTACAACTGCCCTCGGAGAACTAGGATGGAAAACATTTCCCTTAAATGGGGTAAGTCTCTCACCATTTTGGCTTTTTTTTGGTCTGGATTTTGGCATTCTGACACTCTGGAAGTGAACGGCTCCTGTACCTGGGTGGATATTCTTGCAATATAGACTTGTCTGAAAGATTTTAGTTGTTCTTGGGACTGGAGCTGCCTGTGTTGTGAGTAGGAATAACAGATGCAAGAGTGACATGAGTACACATTATTATGCCCTTCTCTTGCTTTTCTGAGTACTAAGTATCTATCTTACTTTAAATCCAATTCTAACTGTTACACATCATAAAGTTTCATATTAAAAATTCCTACACTGGAGGATTGTGTTACGACAACATTTTTTTTTTTTGTGAAATAAAAGGAAAAATAATTTTTGGTTTTGCAAATTGGAACAAAAATTTTATGGTTCAAGTGAGAACCAGTATGGACTTTAGCATCCGATAACAGGGTATCAGATTACCTAAATCAGAAAAACGAAAACATTAATAGTGTCTGTTATCCTTGGGGACAGTGAGTGTGGGGAAGAGCAGTGTTTTTACTCTGTAAAGTTCAACTATCAGTGCTTTGCCAGTGGCTACGCTTTCAGAACCTGTTTTTTTCTTTCCACTCAGCTAATGCATGTTGCAGAGTATCAGGGGCACTTGGAGTTTCACTTTTAAAGTAAGATGCACTGTTCTGGAGTATTTAACACGTTTTGTATCAACTTCTAGTTCTGATGTCATTGTACATACTATATTTCACTTATTTTTATACTAGCTTGCATTATCTCTTGATTCTTGTGTATGAGGCATATAATTATGCCTTCTCTGAAGCACCTCTCTGAAATGAGCTCAGAAAATGCTGTTTTTCTGAGAGAAACATCTTGTTCCATTTTCAGTCATTTTATTTTCCATGATCTGTTCCAGAAGGAAGTCGAAATTGTCTACCCTCGACACCTTAATAATCCATTTTTATAAAATGCCTTCTGTGTCTTTGCCTGCGGGGATTTCAAGCAATGTGACATTTCTTAATCTCAGCCTGTTTTCAACTTTATGGACTACTCTTTTTCTTTGTATTCCTAGACATAAATTCCATCTCTCACAGATAGTTCTGTGTTTTACATTTTGTATGCAGTCTCACGCGTTCTGAGTTATACTTCTGAAAGTTTTATTTCCTTTAAAAATCCCAGACAAAGCAAATACTGTCATATGTCACAATGAGAAAATCCATCAAGGAATTTTTGCTCTCGCAAAAAGTAAGGACTGTCATCTACCATGATGAGAAAATCCAGTGAGGAATGTTTTGCTTGAGAGCTGGGATGAGCTCCATTGACGTGCACAGTACATTTGGAAAGCACACAAGATATAATTTCAGTAATTCTGTAAATTCTTAAAAGCTTTAGGTACTCCAAAATAACCATAGTATACAAACACATAAACATGTGCGCTCCAGGTTGATTTAAAACGTAGCTATTTTATGTATTTTGGTTCATCACACGTACTCTAAACAATAGTTTTGCTGCCTCTTGAGGGTTTTGGGTGTCTTAGGACCTTTGCTGTGTGTTAAGAGCTGGCAGCACTTACTACAATACACGGAGTTTACATTTCAGTAAGAACCTGGGATTCAATTGTTAAAATATTTCCCAAAAATGTACAAAATAGTTTGAAATAAAAAAGGAGCTAGAGTAAATATGGGGGAGAAAAGTGTTTTGTAACATAAAATCATAGAATCATTCATGTTGGAAAAACCTTTCAGGTCACTGAGTCCAACACCAACATGTTCCCCACTACACTATTTGTTCCCCAAATGCAGCATTCAGACACTTCTTGAACACTTCCAGGGATGGTGGTTTATGTCCACAGTGCTACCTAATCTGAGTTACTCATCTGTCCTAATACAATCCAGAATATGGCACAGTTGTTGGTACGATTGAGATTATCACTGCAGAGATAAGAATCAGTTCTGTCCCACGATGGGCACGTTAGGATTTTCTTGTTTCCTGGAGGAGAGTGACAGATTTCGAATTGTTGGTGTTTTTTGAAGAGATTTTTTGTCAGGTACTATGCAAACCTAACATGTTACTTTAATCAAACCTTTTTTTGTTTATGTGGTGTTTATGTGTGTAAGAAAAATGTCATTGACATGCGGTTAACTGCTCTGCTGAACATTTTTGATGTTAGGAGGATGGGATGATGGGTTTTCTTGAGACTGTCGCATTAGCAGAAGTCATTAATTTACTGGCATACTCAGTCACAAGGAATGTTTTCATTAAATTAAAGAGCAACTAAAATAATAATGCTTGGGATTTGGGTAATACTGAGTGTGCCTCAGATTTTAAACTAACAGGCCAGGGTGAAGTGGGATAAAAAAATCAGGAGGTTCTTTTGGAACTTGCAGCACCTTAACCTTCACCTCCCAGACTTTTTATTTATAGGAGATTCATGACATAACATTTGTAAGCTTTCAGCAGTTCTGGTCATCATTGAGCTGCAAAGATAACTGTGTCATCCATGTCTTGGGAGTATAATGCGTGGTTTTGGTTTTTAATTTTCTTCCCATTTATTTGTGCATCCTGAAGCATGAGAATGCAATAGTTTTTTCATCCTGAAGCATGAGAATGCAATAGTTTTTTCTTACAAATGTGTTTTCTTTATTTGCATGTCAGATTTTTTTCCTTGTACTTTGAGCAGGTAATAAATTTAGTGCTTAGAGGTACAAAAATGCAGCATAAAACATTAATATTTCTGAGGTCAATAGCATCAACTTTTGTTGACTGAGTTCCAATTTAGCTTCTTAGTGATGGGCTGTCTAAAATTTCTACTTTAATAATGGACACATCTGATACTTCCTCTGTTCTTTGGGCTATAGTTCAAAATGACCAATTGATTTATGAAAAAGCATGCACTATGGAATGAAAGGAGATCTTTACTCACCAAGCTGTCACTCCATAACCTTGAAAATACAGAACGGGGTTGGCTTTTTTTGATTGGTACAAAAATGAGAAGACACAAGTTTGTATGTTTCAGAAGAGGATGCGAATGGGAGCTAGTGGGCAGTCTGAAGTGCTCAAGTGCATGTGAAGCAAAATCCAGCATTCCAACCACAGTCAGTTTGGTGACCTTGGGGACACAGTTAGGGACCAGGAAAGAAAGGGAAAAAACCTCAAAGTCCAACTGAAATGCAGTGGTCCACAACCTTCACTTACCCGTTATCAGTAATACTAACAAAATAACACACCTTATTCAACTCCAGTTCGTGGGATTTTTTTCCTTCTGTCTTCAACGTAACTTTTTAAAACATATTATTTATTTCCCATTGCATTAATCAATGCAAAACAATTTTGTGAGCAGAGTTTGCTCAGAAGCTGTGGTTTGGGGGCTTTTGCCATAAGGGCCTGTCCAGTCCTGATAAATTTCTTCCAAAGAATCATAAAATGGTTTGGGTTGGAATGAAGCTCAAGGACTGTCTAGTTTCAAACCCCTGCCATGAGCAGGATGCCGCAGGACCACATTGCTCAAACCTCAAACCATCCAGTCTGTCCTTGGACACTTCCAGGGATGGGGCCGTCACAGCTTCTCTGGGCAACCTAGGCCAGGATCTCACCACCCTCACAGGGAAGAATTTCTTCGTAATATCCAGTCTAAATCTACTCTCAGTTTAAAGCCATTACCTCACCATATCACTCCATGCCCTTGTGAAAAGTCCCTCTCCAGCTCTCTTGTAGCCCCCTTTAGGCACCGGAAGGTGCTGTAAAGTCCCCCCACAGCCTTCTCTTCTTCCAGGCTAAACAAGCCCAACTCGTGCATAGCCACTCCAAAAATCAGTTTAAAAGAAGGGCAGGGTGACTCACAGCACAGAGCTGTGAGACATTTGCATGTGGAAGAGACTTAGAAAAGCTACTTTGACTTGTCATAATAGGCAAAATGTATAGCCTCAGCAGTAAAGAACCTACTAGAAGTCCTCTAAACTATTTGACAACTCTGTGAGTGATGAAACTACTTTAGTTTCCACAATTATTTGAACAGTTTCCTTGTCAATTGGTAATTTTCCTATTGATTTATCCAGGGAAATAATTCTGGTTTGAATATCTTCTTTCTATAGGGGATTTTAATTTTTTTTAAATAACTGTCACTAATATACAGTATTACTGTTCTTTTTGTATTATGAATTTTTTGAGACTAATCTTGTCAAAGTACTGATTTTTTTTTTCCCTACCAGACTGATTATTTTACTCTCTCTGTTAAAATAATTGTTTTGCAGTAAATGCATCAGTCAGCAATTTATTTTTTAGCTGCTTCTTAGCTAATTAGGAGACATTTCTGTAGTTCATGATAGCAGAGTTTTGAATGGCTTGGTCCTGTTTGTCACAGATGGCACTGAGGTTTTCCGGTGCCAACCTGCAAACATTGTTTTCAATGCAGCTGCATCCATCTTCACCTTCGTCTTTTAACTTACATCTCAGAAGGTGATTGGGGGGATATAGCTTGGAACATTCTTGCACGATACTTAACATTTTTAGCTATTCATTTTCTTAAGTAAGTCTTTGAACCATATTTATAAACATAAGGAAGTTTATATACTTAATAGGTATTTCTCAAATAAAACAGTGGTGTGTTCTCAGCATTGTTTTGGTCACCAGTATAAACACAGCCCCTTATAGCAGTGGGAAAGAAATTAATTCTGTCCCAGACAGAAACAATAAACATAATTAAAATTCAAGTTGTGTGAAAGTTATCAGGAAAAAACAGCAATACCATGAAAAGACTTCTATCTGAAGGTGTTTCAGTTTTCTTCCAAACAAATCATAGAATCATTTGGGTGGGAAATGATTCAGATCACTGAGTCTTGACTGCAAATTAACACTGCCAAGTCCACCACTAGGACATGTCCATAAGTGCCACATCGACTTGTCTTTGCACATCTCCAGGGTTGGGGACTCAACTACGTCCCTGGACAACCTGTTCCAATGCCGGGTAACCTTTTCCATGAAAAAAAATCCCAATATCCAATCTAAACCTCCCCTGCTGCAACTTAAGGCAATTTTCTCTCATCCTGCCACTCGTTCCCTGGGAGAAGAGCCCAACCCCCACCTGGCTACACCCTCCCATCAGAGAGTTGTAGAGAGGGATAAGGTCTCCCCTGAGCCTCCTTTTCTCCAGGCTGAACCCCCCAGCTCCCTCAGTGGCTTCTCTTAACACTTCAGACCTCTCCCCAGCTCCGCTTCCTTCTCTGGACTCACTCCAGCTCCTCAATGTCTTTCTAGTCCTGAGGAGCCCAAAACTGGATGCAGGACTCGAGGGGCCTCACCAGTGCTGAGCAGAGGGACAGTCACTGCCCTGCTCCTGCTGGCCACACTATTCCTGCTCCAGGATGCCATTGGCCTCCTTGGCCACCCGAGGAACACTCTGAACAGGCTGTGGAACAGAGAACTGCAGCTGTGTGGGGAGATGTTGCAGAAGCAGCAAGAAGCAAAGTTTTAACTAAGAACTGGGGGCATTTTTGAGAAAAAAAATGCATCCAAATGTCGAAGTTCTTCCCTCTATTACAGCAGTTTAGCTGTGGTAAAGATACGTAGTTACATCTGTGAAAGCTCACCAGCAGGATTTCAGAGGTGTTACAGAGGCTGTGGTTTTAATAAGAACTTTAATAGAAGGTAGGGATTTAGCTGTCAGAACATTTAACAGGGATGAAGGCAAAGGAAGGAAGCTAATCAGATTTTCACACAATATGGGGAATTTACAGAGATGGCATTAAGAAAAAATATTGGAAGTCACGTATTTGAGCTGTAATTTGGGCATAATCAGAGACCATCCTCTGCAATGCCATATTTAGAATCCTTTTTGACAGTCAAATCTTCATTTGAGGAAAAAGGTTAAGTCGAGGGGTAAGTTTTTTGAGATTAATTTCCATCTGCAGAGATTAAACAATTAGGTCGTTAAATGTCTAGGAACTCCTTTTTTAAAGGAGTTGCAGTTGCTAATATGAGATGACTTGGTCGTGGGAGTCCAGTTTCCATGTTTCTTTTAGGAGCATCTCTTAGAACACAAAAGCTTTTCTTGAAAACTGCATGTCCCAGGAACTGTCAAAGTCTAAGTAGATTGGTGCATGTCTAAATTTTTGGTTTTGCCTGTATTATTTCCTGGTAAAATGGCAAAAATCGTAATTTGCTTGGAAAGCCTTGGGGCCACAGAATTGGCTGCGGCTGTGCTGGGAACTTGAGATCATCTACTGGATAGCTGCAGGGTTATGGGAGCATGACCCATCAGAAATAGGTAAACTCACAAAATGTGCTAGGCACTGTAATGAGATAGTATTTGTCATCCTCAGTTTTTCTGTACATACACTTGGGCAGTATCCTGATTATTTTTGTGTGGAACATCTAATTGCAAATTCCATGAAGGCTTGACCAAAATACATGGTCATGTTCGTATTGGGATATTGCAAATTTGGCCCCACTTGTGCTTGCCACTGTGCAGTCACAGATCTAACCTAAATAATGACATATCATTTGTTGTAAAGTAAAACCAAAACCAACCCCCCCCCCCCCCCCCCCAAAAAAAAACAATCCACAAAAACCCCAAACAAACAAAACCAAAATAAAAGCACTTATAGGGAAGCAGATATAATGGAGGAGGATTATAAACCAATTTGTGTGCTCCAAGTACAAAACAGCCATATACTTACAGCTCATCTATAATCTGTAATAGTCCAGCATTAGAAGCAGTCTCTGAACTACTCAACCAAATGCAATTTATTGTATTTTTAGTGTATTGTGTGGTAAATTATGAGAGTAATGTTGCCTATACTTTTTCCATTAATTTTCCATTCCCGTTTAGTTTAAATAGTCTTGTGTACATATATATTCCTAGTAAAGGCAAAATTTATTGTACATATTGATTATTTTTCAATGTATATCATACATTATATAGCAAGAGAGGGCAAAGAGTGGCTGTAGCAGTATTTATATTTCCTGTTGAGTTTCTCATTTTAGGTGTGAGAACCATTATAAGCAGTGGAGCACAGTAAATATTTAACTCTTTCAGTTGTGCAGCCCCACAGAATGAATGCTAATTCTGTATTATTTTTTCAAAAATACACTGGTTGGAAATTAAAATAAATAAGAGTACCATGGGTTGCACACTGTTGCACTCGGTGCGCAAAAAATAGCTTTTAAGCCTTTGTGGGCTGCACATTCATCTCTTGCGTTCAAAAGTTTACAATATTTTGGCTTACCAAAAAGGGCAGGAAGAAAGCAAAAAAAAGAAAGGAAGTATAATTTAGTGAAAATTAACACATTCTTGCCTTTTTGTTTTATAGAGAAATCATTGTATTTTGAGAGGGAAAACATAGTGGGTTGAAGGAGGAAGAATGATTGAGTGAAGTTCTGTTTGGTATATTTTCAGCAGTGTTAGAATACAGAATTTTATGGTTTCTGTCATGCGAATATCCTGAAATTCAAAAGATTCACTCATATACATTCCACATTAAATACAATATTTTCTGATATGATTCAGCCTTCACTGTGCACACACATGGAGCAAGAAAGAATGCTAAACTGAGTGTTGCCTTCAGTAAAAAATCAAGGAAAAGCCAGAACAAAAGTAAAGTGGAAGAAAAGCAATATTTACGGAAATACCAGGCGCATACTGAACATCTCTTTATTTGAACCATTGTATTTTCAGAGACTTCAGAACTGCTGTACTGAACTCTTGGGAAATACCCCTTGAGATTCCTGTGTGCTTAGGAAATGGTCTCATAAATGCTAAAGTAGGTGATAAATATCTAGGTATTCTGAAAAGAAATCTCTCTGAATTGTTCCAAAGCCACAAATTTTTTTTTTTTTCAAGAGAAAAGGTAAAATTGGCAGCAGCAGCAGCAGATGCTTCACTGTCTCACACCCAGTTGTCGCTTTTTACTGAGATGCTGTGCTCAGTCATTTAGGGAAACTCTAACCAAACTGCTGCTTTCTCCTTATCGTTTTTAGTGCCAGGAATAATCTGTTTTCTGACAGTGGATCTCCTATGTATAATGAAAAATGAAAAAATTAATATATTCTTAAGGATTTGCAGTAGCCTGACCTTATACTGGAAGCCTTTACTTAGACTTAACAGAAAAGAAAGCTAAAAAACTTCCCCCCAGAACCATGCCAGCTTTACTTTTGAACTGTTTACAGATGTTTAAATACATGGAATGAATTTCTAAAATTACAGGGAAGTAACCAGATTATCAAGCTTGAAGCATTCTCTAAGCCTCTTTTACATACTTAGGCACACATAGTCCCCTTTGCAAATTGCAGTAAATCATTTATGTTCTGATGGTGCTTTAAATGATAGGATTATAGGATGTTTGTGGGTATCGGGAGTTTTAACCATTGCCAGGATGAAAATACAGTATCCAAATAGTTTTTCTGCTCCACTGGAATTCTCACCAAGTGAGAAAAAAGCACTCCAGTGTGATGTTGAAGAAATTCTTCTCTGCTTTGCCCTCTCTGCCAGTAGATGTCCAAACCTCTGGTACAACATTTGAGCTTGAAAACCCTTCTCTGAAGAACAGTTAACATTTAAAGTGTTGCTAGTCCAAAGTATAGAGAATTGTAAACTTCAGATTTCAGAAGAGACACTTCACGCAGTAGTTTTCACACATGATTTAATATCCTGCAGAGGGATCCAGGCGAGTACAGAGGCCTCTACCACATGGATTTACGTAAGCAATCCTAGCAGAATTGGATCCTCTTCACATAATCCTAACAATCTACTTCAAAAAGTGGAAAATAGATAGTTCGTATATATGTCTATTGACTGCTAATAAGGAAACGTAATTATTTTTAATAATCATAATTCCACGGAGAACAAAATAGAAAGGAACCCAGTATAAAATCCATGTATTTATGAATAATAATTCATAACTGTATTTCAGATTTGAGGAAAATCCTCTGCTATTGTATTTAATGAGAAGAATCCTATCCTAGGAGTTTAAAACATAATACATGACTTGCAGAAATAAAGTGTAAGATCACAAGTGCTGTTGAGATGTAGAACAGCATTTGAAGAACACAGGTGTTCTACCTGACCTTTTGTTTTGTCTTTTAAGAAGTCTAATAAAGATTTCTTTTAGATTTACTAGTAGTGTTAAAAGCTGGGCATATTGTAGAGTAAGTAAAACAGTAAAACAAAGTTTAAGTTAGCAGACACAACAGCGAATAGTGTGATCATCTGCTCAATATGGTCTTGTTCAGTGATTTCTCTCCATGGCTGTTAGTACTTTTCATCAGCTTTCCATGCTATAAGGAATACTCCCCATTTCTTAATTTTCTTAAGGAAGAACTCAAACATTTTGTTTTTCCTCTCAGCTGATGGATACTTGGATACTCTTGCATTATGCCTGTGACCAACAGGTCATGAAGTGGTGAGCATTAGAATTTTTCTGCCATAAAAATTGGGTAGAAATGTTGTACCATAGGTGTTACCGCATCCTCACGTTGGTTCTTGGCATGTCAGAAGAATGCTACTAATAATTTTATATCAGGATATTTAAAGGCTTGATAGAGTTCATTATTAACACCAGCATAACTAAGGAGATTGCTTGGGTTCCCGATTCCATGTAGGCTACTAAGGGGATTGACTTTAGCTCCCTGATTCTTGCCATGATGATTAAGGGGATTTGTTTAAACACCCCATTTCATGTGGTATAGCTACTGTAAAAGGATTAGTTTTGGATTCCACTTCCACGTGGGAAAGCTAAGGGGATTAGCTTTAGCTTTTCATTCCATGACAAAATAACTAAGGGCAATTCCTTTCACTGCCCATGTGGTTGCATCAAGATTTGTCTTGGTTTTTCTGTTCCTGTTTCAGTTTCTTTTCCTCTGCTCTTACTACCCAAAGTCATTTGACATCAGGCTTCCTGCCCTCCAGGTAGAAGGCCCACTACCCATACTGAGCTTTGCATCTGGTAGGGAAAATTAACGAGAAGTAGTGAAATCCCATGTGTTGTGTTCTCTTCCTCATGGAAACTCAAATGTTAGAATTCCTTTGGGTAAAATCGAAGGTAGGAATTGCCAGAACTGATAACAGTTCTAGTCCATGTAATGCAGTACTTGGTTTCTGGCAATGAACATGACCGTGAGCTTCAGCTGTGGGTGAATGTCTCAGGGGACTCTTCACGTTGCCCATTAGAGCAAAACTGTGGAGATTAATCCAACAAAGCCACCACCTGAGCCACAAGTGGTGTAGCCAATTCAATGCAGCACCAAATCCACACCAACAGGCACTCTGTAAGGGCAGAATTTGTTATGTAAGGAGAGAAACCCCTAGATATGAGTGCTGTCAGAAACTGCTTGCATTTCTCCAAGCCTTGCTTCTGTGAATATACCAGTCCCAGGAGAAAAAGCTCTCTGAGGTCTTTGTACCAAATTGCATTGTGCAGCCAGCACAAATTAATATTTTCAAACCACTTAAAAGCAAATGAGATGTCTACGTGTAAATTCAAAACAGGCACTTCATCCACAGCTAATGAATTTATGTCTGAGCTATTAAATAAACTGGGATCTGTGCCCTGGCTTTGAAGATGGGTGTCTCCACAAAGCTGTTTCAAATACTTGTTCTTACCTGAGCCTCTGCCTAGGGAATGAGCAGGTTTTAGTCTATAAATCCAGAAACTAATGAGGTTCTTCCTTGGGCAATCTATTTTTTTTT
>VZTA01028612.1:0-134786 GCA_013398855.1 Mohoua ochrocephala
GGTATATAAAGGGGTATATAAAATAAGGGAAAAATCATCCTGGCATCAGGATTACATAAGAAAGCTCATGTGATATTAACTCAACCAGCACGTTCCTGTGAAACATTTCTCTGTCGGTACAAACCACCACATCCTCACACAGACTGCTTTTCTCTCATCTCACCAGAGCACAGCATCACATGAACAACTGTAGAGAAAACACAGCTCAAGCTCCAGAAGAAGAAATTACAGACAGTCATCTCTCCAAAAATCACACGTGCTCCCTTGTCAGCAACTCCTAAATTAATTCTCTAAGTGTGACCTTGTTGTTCATATTTGCTAAATGTTTCAGCAGTTTGAAATCACAATACCCAAGTATTAATACGTATCTTGAAAAACATATGGAAGGATTTTCAAGTTATTAGTGCGTTGTTAGCAAATATCATGTGTTAGTTACTTGATGCAAAAAACTCTGAAATATAAAATTATCCCTTTACTTTCATAACTTAAGGGGAAAAAAAAAAATCAAACTAACCAAGCAATACTTCTAAAAAGAATGCACAAAAATATGCCCACCTAATGCTTTCTCACAACAAACTCAAAAGCAAAAAAGGGAAAAAAATGCCAGTATCACTTTGAAATGTAATATCTGATCACATCTGTCAGAACTTAAGTACTGAACCCTAAACACCACTGAAATTCATCTCTGTATGGGCAATTTGCACATCAGAGGCTGCATTCTCCTGTGCTGCTCCAACTGAAACCAGTGAAAGCTGAACAAATGGGAAATGACTCAGGAGAGAGCCCTGTGAGGCACAAAAGGCCGGGGTCTTTCAGAAGTTCTGTGTCTAGGAGCCAAAGAAACAGGAGTGACTAAGACTCTAAAAGGTTTTAGTGTTCAAAGTGAAGAATTGCTCTGAAAGTGAGTTACGGGCTCTCTAGGTGCAGAGAGCTTTTGTCAATCAGACATGCAGTCAGTTATCCTTCAGTAGGACTTATTAATTAATTAATCTAAAAGAAACTAATAGAGGAAATCGGTGAGAAAGCAGCATGCTAGAGATTGTGCCAGAAGCAGATCCGCCACTCACACCAGGGTTTCTCTGTTCCTTGACCCCTGCAGTCCCTCCCATCCCAGCAAACTGACATCTCTGGAGACACCAAAAGCCCTGGAGACCGGATGGCACCTCTGCACCAAAAAGGGACACCCTTCTGGGGATGTAAAAACAGCTCTAGGAAATAATCTCCAATAGATGGAGAAACTGAATTACTGTTAAGTGACTTTGCAGCATAAAAGCAAAGTAGTAAGTTAATTTAAAATTAATTAAAAAATATAGACTTCAAGAGGTTCAATCAAAACCTGGGGGGGAGACACCCCAAAACAGAACAATTCTGTGTAGGTTAAAAGATGCTAGAAGAAAGCAAATGTAGCACACATCTGTGATGTCTGCAATCACCAGCACTGTGAAATTAAAAAAAACCCTACATCACATGAAATCTAGTGAATCAAATCAAGAAGAAGAAAATACAAAGAATTAAATGACCTAAATAATTCGGTATTGCTACAACATGAGTATAAAAGTGGTGTTACCATTATTGTTACATGTAGGAAAAAAACCAATTAACAGTCCTCCAAATCTTTTTCTTTCTTAGATCACTGCTGTCTTCTTTCTCCTTCTGACTGTGAAACATCGTGTGGGGGTGGAAGTTCAGATGCAAGGACCAGAGGAGAGTAAGGGAACGACAGAAACCTTAGATCTTGAAGGCAAATATTTCTGTTTAGAGCATACAAGGGGCTTTAGCTTGCCCAGCTCTTGCTAAAGAAAGAAAAGCTAGAACTGACTCAGAAAGCCTCATCACTAATGGAAGCTGGTGAGTGTCCTCGCCGAGCAGCAACACTTTGTCAGTCCCAGATCTGTAACAATCTGTGTTTGCACATCCTTACACACCCTGGTACAGGAAAGTTCTTCTGGAAACAGAGTCCTGAGCGATTTTATACGTTGTTATAGCAAGCAGCAGCAAAGGGAAAGCACAGGCCTATGGCTGCAGAGGGCAGGGACACTGGTGACTGACAGAGCTGACAGGGCTGGGCTGCCTGGGCCTGAGCTGTGCTCTGAGGTTTATAGCTTTCCTGCATCACTTACCAGTTCCTTAAATTCGTACAGGAACTACCCAGCACCGTGTTTTCAACATTTAATAAATCACTTCTTATAGGCACTGTCAAGGTACTGTAGGCTTAGGGGGAGATACTTGATGGAATAAAAGAATTATTCTAGTTATATAGGGAAACACTTAATGTTTTAATGTAAAAATACTAATTATCGGGAAGCTATGAGTAGGTTGTTTGACTGGCACTGATGCTCTTTCTCCAAGGAATTGAAATAGGTCAAACAATGCATTGAATAGAAAGAAGGGAAATGAGAAAAGCTATTTTAACTCTAAGCTTGTGCATATTTCCAAGGCATGCAATCTAAAATTTATTCATTACTTCATTTATAATTCTGACATCCCCGTTGTGTGGACATGCAAAGTCAAGGTATGAAACATTAACACTACTCTCCACATTTCCTTCCACAAAGAAACCCATACATTCTAAATTATGCTTTATTTTTTAAATCTCATTTCCTCACTTTATTTCTTTGAAATCAGTCTTCCAGAACAGAAAGGGGATGGGCATGAGAAGGTAAAGCGTCTTTGCAACAGTTCCCTCGTTCTGCACTGCTCTGTCCTTGTGTATGGATTACCCCACAGGATTTCTCTTGTCCTCTTTCTTCCATCTGTTTCTGACACAGCGCTGTCAGAAGTTCGCACACTGCAAATCCCCTTGTCTTTACTACCAGCACACAACAACAAACTGCTCAGCTTTATTGGCCAGCACTATCCAGTGCCAGTAATTAGGTAAATCACACACAGCTTTTTAATTTACACACACACTGCTTCAGCACAGCCAAGAGTCAGTGAACTGTGGTAAGGAAGAGCCAGATAATGAGGTTCTTGATGGGCTACTACAGCTTCAGAAACCAGACTGCAGTCAACAAAACCCAAGTCAGGGCTCAGTTTGACCAGAGATGTCAAATCTAATATCCTAACATCTATACAAATATTCTGCAGTATTTCACAGAATAATATAAACATGATTTTTTCTGTTTCATGAATCCTTGGCCTTTGACTCGCATGCAAGTCATATTTAGTTGCATCCCCCTCTGACCTTCAATTTAACACAAAATTATGAGTTCAACATCCATGATACAAATCTAAGTCATTGCCTACTAAGTAAAACAGATTTTTCTGCTGAATTCCCTGCAATTGAGACTGTTATGTTGGTACAAAATAAGTTTAAAAAGTTGAAACTTCTTGGCTGGCTGTTTATTATTGAAGAACACACAGCTGTAGGGCAATAAACCAGTATGCAAATTCTTGCTAATGGTAAACAAAGGAGCAAAACGAAGAGAAGACATGGAGTTTGGAACTACAAGGGAAGATGCTTTCACGAGGACAGAGCATAATGCACTCTGAAATTTCTCTTGGGACCATTGCCATTACAGGCAGTATTCTGCTGGGGCTCCTGTTTTTCACTTCAGTCTCGACAAGCCAAAACACTGTAAAGTTGCATTTGGAAGCACATAAATGCTCCTACATCCAATGTGCTCTACAGTTCTAATTTTATAACCTGTCACCCCACTCACCCCGAGTGAAGTATCACAGGGTCTCATATGTTATCAACTAAGTGCTTGATTATCGAGTTTCAAGAGATGTAATTATTAGTTAAAATCTGCATTTCCCATTGCAGTGTGTTTAATTTGTTCATTTTAATGTTAAATTAAAAGTTAATATATGTTTTCTTCCTCTGGTGGAGGTGGTTCAGAGCACGGCTGACTGGCAGGTAAGGGAAACATGCACAGAGCTCTTTTTGATAATGCTACCGAGAAGATTATGAAGCATCAGAAACTTAATTAACACCAAAGCTAGCCACCAAAAGGAAGTCTAACCTATTTGCCTACCACATTTAATAATCTCTACAGCAGCTATATCCTTCCACAGCCATCAGGAGAGTACATATAATTCAGTCTTTTAATGGTGACAACAAGCTAGTAAATGAGTAAGTTATTGTCCCTCTTCTCTACGTCTTTCAAGTTCTGCTAACTCCTCCTGAGAATCTGAGCACCAGAAGCACACAAGGCACTCAAGCCTTAGCATCTGCATTCATTCAGTGACTTATTAAAAAAAAATATATATATCTAACACCCCACCATCTACTCCTTTTCTGGTAATTCCTTCCTTGTTGCATACACAGAGCCTGTAGCATTGCATACACACATCAAGGCAAAATCAGCACTGACTGCAGCTGAGTTCTGGTTACCATCAGCCACAGAACTCATCTTTCACTGCCAGGCACCTGTGGGCTGAGACAGAGGCACCCTGAGGTGCATCTCACCAGCAATTCCAGCTGCCAGAGCTTTTTGGGGTTATGGGTACTTCTGGACATCGCATTGTTCCTCCTTAATCATTCTTGAGTGGCTGAAGCGCTACTGCAGGCGAGCAGAGTGCTGTGCAGTAAACATACTCTGCTTTTTTCAGTAGAATCCGCTTGTTTTGGTGTGAGTTACAGTTTTCTGGTTTTACATAACCGAACGAGCCTTTACAGTGCATCCTTCAACAAAATAGTTGTGAAAGCTATGATTAAAAACATTCTAGTAAATACTTAACTCCGCTGAAGATCATGAAGAAAAAATACGTCCCTGAGAACTAAGACTAACTAGGGTTTTAAAGTTCCCAAAAACACTCAGGTTAATTTTTTATTCATTAATGACTAAACAGATTTTGTAGGTCTTATGCTTTGCCGTCCCACTTTTAATTTTTTTGGGGGGGAAATATCATATATTCTTTTTAATTAGAGCTTACAAAAAAATGAACCAACCAACCAACCAACAAACAAACAAACCAACACAGAAAAACCTATCAACCCTCTAATTTTATGTACCTGAGCAAGCAGTGCAATTGAGGGACAAATAAATTCAATGGTCAGTTTTCCCCTCCAGTGCTGCACAAACTCACAGAACACGAGATCTGCAGGGTGGGCTTCTAGCAGCGTAAATTCAATGCTACGCAAACCTCAATCTTCGTTCACACTTCAAGGCACAACGAAAACAGCATGACAGAACAAAGCCACCACTACTTGAATGTCAAAAAGGATAAAGGCGATGTTAAAATAGCATCAACAAATTTGCGCTGTAGCAACATTTTACGATATTCGCTATTTTCCCCCATTTCGCATTAGGGAAGGAGAAGAATGAAACATCTGTAGCAGCTTTTCTTCTCGCTCTGAGAAAGCATTAAGATGCATTCTCACCCTTCAGTCCTCTCCACTCCGCAATTAATTGGTTTAGATAACACAGACTAAGCACAATTGTAGCATTCATCTTGCAACAAAACTAGGCTTGAAATAGAAAACAGAAGTATTCCTTAGCTTTCCTACACTCCTGAATCACATCCATGTTAACCTAGGTTATCTATCAGTGTTAGCTAGCAGAGAACATGAAATTTCACATCCTGAAATTGCATCCTTGTTTCATTACTCAGATTAAGTCAGTATATAATTGAAACTGAAATATCTCCTACCTTTACCCATGAGAAATTTGGGCAATATCACAAGCACTTTGTGTCTCACTGTACCAGTTTGATGGTCGCAAAGCAGTCAGCTTTGCACTGCTAAACAAAACAGCTTGAGGTTCAACAAATCAGCAGTGTTGGCATCTGATATAGCTCAAGTAAGGGGGAGGAGAGTCATTGTGAGATGTCACTGACAACTTCATTTCCACTTCTGTGCAAATTAAATGTAGGCTGGGGCACAGAAATGGAACATAATTAGACATAAAAAGTAGGACTGCAGGCTCTGGTTGACTGAAGATGCCAGTACAGGAAAGAAAAAGCCAATTAAACCAGTAGTTTAACTCACAAACTGCAGCATTAATAATCCTAATAGAACTCCAAAACAACAACCACAAAAGTCCAGTTCTGGAATTGCAACACTGAGCACCTCCAACGGTAGCCTAATTCCATTATAAAATCTCTCCGCTGGAAAATGCATCATATGCACTGCTCTAGTGCCACCCCACTGGAGAAAAACATATATACAAGCAACAGATGTGATCACTGAAATGTGAGAATACGATATGAGCAATTAACAATTGGGTGAGAAAAGATAGCAGGAAAACGACATTATCCTCTTTTGATGGCTTCTAATTTTCAAAGCTCATATATACAACAACTGAATAACTGTTCTAACTTATACCACTTATACAACTTTCAACCTGCTAACTAGAATGATAAGCACCGCTATTTCACAATCATTATTGTGTTAGGCCATTTTTAATGACATTTTATAACTAGTAGGAGATTTATTGTCTACTCAGAAGCTGCCCACTAGGCAGCAAACTTATCACTGCTGCAGCTGCCTCTGAATTTGTCATGTTACAAAGCTGACTCAGACAGCGATTTTGTGCCAGAAGATCCTTGGCAGCAGCAGCAAAAATCCTAGTAATATCCTCTGGAAAGCACAACTGCTACTCTTGGAAGGGTGGAAAAGACCAAGAAAAAAAAATCAGCTGATAAATCAGATAAGCTAGTTTCAAAATGCTTCAGTAATCACTGTCAGAAGTTCACAGGAGATGAACCCTATCACTAATCAATTCTTCTAACCGCATCCCATTTCAGGTTTGTGGAAAGAAGTCCAGCCAGAAATACTCTTTACAGTATTTTGCTCCCTCTTCTTCCAGTGACTGGTTAACTTCTGATTTTGTTTCTCCAGTCATGTTGCTTTTTAAATTATTCTCATGTAATGTAGCCCAGGTCACACAAATATGTACACATATACTTAAATATGTGAGGTTTTAGATAATGGGCAAAGTCTATTCAAACAGTGGTTCTTGACACAAACTGTTCACCCAGTTTATCCAGGTTCAAGTTCAGTGCTTAACTGGGAGAGCCAAGCCACAACTGTCCACTCTCATTGAGGTGTGTTTGCTTCTTAGCCATTCTAAGAAAACAAAGATAATTTCCTTTACGAGCTTCCCAGAGCAAAGACTGCATTAGTGGTGCAAGTTCTGACCAAGGATACCAGGAAATTTGGGTGTGGAACGAGAGCGTGAGTGAGAAAAGAAAGGAATAATAAATAGATCAATCAGGTGCTAAAGCATAATTTCTCCAAATATACATGACATAGAGGCTAGCAGGTTTTAAAAGGGTCAAAAAATACGAGGCAGAAGAAGGAAAGTGAAAAAGACAACTAACAAACAAAAATGCTGGGAATTCAGGATATCCAGAAAACAAAAACCTGCTCACACAAACAGCTAACAGGTCCCTTCAGGAAAGAAACAATGAGCATTACAAAAAAGCCCCTAATACCTCTATGTCAGCCTACATTTTACATGGCTGAGACGTAACTTGGGTGAACTCAAGGCTGAAGAAGTATCACTCATTAAACAGTGGAGTACATTAAGTTCGTAAATAGCAGGTGTGTAGTTAATAATCCAATATTTATTTACATATTTTATCCATTCATTTCACAAATCTGTTGAAACTTTTACTTAATCTGCTTTAAATTGGGGTATAAGCATACCACTGATTCTTCTCCAATTAGAGCAATATTAAACCAAGGTGATATTAAGACATCACTTCTTAAAAAGGGGAAAGTCCCCAACATCTAACCAAACATCTAAGACTGGTTTGGAAGTACTCATTCAGATTGAAATTACAAGGTAGGTCGTTTTGAATCTGGGTTATTTTTTTTTCCCTCTGAAAGAGTTATTTTTATATCGCTTCAGTTCTCAATTTGTTTTTGCCAACAGTAAATTTAGACTGACTGCTCCAAGAAGCAGTGGAAAATGTGTGATGGTTTGGACCTAATTAAAACCTGAGCAAAAGCATGGAAAACTTGGGGGCAGGGCAAAGCACACAATCAGAAGTTCTCTACCACGCAGGGAAAGTGGAAATCTTTGGCTTCAGTTGTGGTTAGGCTGAATTAGCCATCTTTTGCACAGGGAAAAGCTTCATAAATGAAAAGGTTATTTAAACAGATCCCATGCCAGCCCCCTTGAACAGGCACTGGCATGTATAAGAAAGACATACACCCACATCTAGGAGAAGGAGAGAGTGAGAATTTCTTTCCTTGAAGCTGATCTCATTTTTGCTGCAACAGCCTCAGTGGGGCACTGGAGGTTGGAGTGAGCTAGAACAAGCTAGAACAATTTTCAGACTATCTAGTTTGCATAAGCAATAAGGTTGGCATCTGGTGGCTCTAAAAATAAATATAATTAAAAAAAAAAAAAATCAGTCCTGAGATGGTGGAATTAATGTTTCACATCCCTTTTGGCAGCATGTATCTCTCCATTTGCCAGCTACTCTATTTTCTTGCTATTTTCTCCAGTTGAGTATGCTTCATGGTTATTCAGAAGATTTATGTATTTTCTTATGCTACTGCTTCGGTAACGTCAAACATGCAAGATGATACTTTCTGCTAGCTAATTCTCTTCCCACTAGATGACAAGGACTTCAAAGACAGAATGAACATCTTGAGTCTTTATTATCCAACTTCCCACTTGCATGCACTGCAGGGAGAGTTTGTTTGAGGTGGCAACTTGATAGCAAAACAAGACACAGAGCACATCAGTTCTGCACATCTTGTCACTGCAGATGAGCTGCTGGAGTTCAGCATCAAACAAAGGCAGCAGCATGCCCTGCCACACACTTAATCACAAGGCTGGCAGGCTTATCTCTGAGCACACACGAGATATGGGTACTGCTGAAAATCTCGGCATGTTTTAGGGGTACATCACAGTTCAAATCAGAAGGAAGTGGCTTTTGAGCGCCGAGATCTATACCACCACCTGAACTATCACAAATGAAAAACTTACAGAACCACCACAAGCCAGTGTGGAAGCAAATCAGGACTTTCAGACATCCATTGTGGCTGGATAAGGTCTCAGCTGGTATCAGAAAAGCCCACAGATCCATACACCATGGCTTCTTGGATCAGCATCTGAATAGTGCTAATATTTGGGATGTCCCAAGGAACAAATACATGTCCCCAAATCCATGTATTGTATCCACAATTATCATAACACGGCCAATTAGTGCTGCTAATGATTGTTTCAGAAAATAAATGGATCACCGAAGCTGTATTTTTCCATGCCAACACAAGTGCAGATGCATCATGAGGCCGTGGGTCTGAGAAATCTCACTTCACACACCACATCTCAGAGCCTGCGGTGCCCTTCCACGTGCAGCAGCGCAGTGTACCCACTTCTGGTGATTTTCCCAGGCTCTCATTTCATCACAGCATTATCAAACAGATGCGAGATTTCTGAGGAGAGTGAACAACCAGGCAAACAGCTGAGAGCTTGTACATTTATAAAACTTTGGCTGAAATTCAGCCTCCCAACAGCTGCAGCCATGTTCATGACATTCTGAAAAAAACTGAAACTTCACTCCTACGAAGATTTTGCTTTTGTGTGCAAGTTTTTGCTGCCCTATTTTAGGGCTCAGGAAGGACTCAACACTTCACATCTCTCTCTCTCTCTCTCAGGGTAAAGCTTAATTTTTAATGAATTGTAATTAAGAACTGAAGCCCCACCCTCCGTCCACCCCCGCACAGTTTATAACTCCAGCAACCATCTCTTCTATTCCCTTCCCTCCCTCTTCAGCACTGGAGGCAGAATGTACAGAGAGTGGGACCCTCCCATCTCTTCACAGAATTAGACAGATGAATACACTGGGAGCACATCAGGAAGCAATTCAGATTATGGCATTATTTCAAAAAGCTGTGGACTTTGAACATTCCTTGAAATGCCAGAAGAAATCTGAGGAACTGTAATTTTTTCAGTTTTCATATCTGGGACACATTTTACATAGGGAGAACTTTCAAGGGTTGAGGGTTTAGTGTTCTGAGGTATCCTAAAAATCAGAGTATAGCAGAAACCAGGACAGAATCTGCCCTAAAACCAAGAACCGTTAGAAGTCTCACTTTGTAGATGTTAATATTCTCCATATTGCTGTGAGCTATGTTTGATATTATTTGTCTAGCATCAGAGCTATGCAGAGTACTTCACAAAAATGCAGGAAGTGGAGATTTACTCCTAGGAAATTTGTCTCCTGAGTTTTAAGAAAAAACACACCGTGTAGAGGGTCACAAACCAGAGAACTACTAAGGTAACCTTCCCCTCTGATTGTTAGTCAAGTTGCCCTTACAGATGGCTTTCAATAAAGGCTTTATGGCTGAGGAATTAGATGTGCAGCCATTGCAAACATCTAAGCTTTAAGTACAATGTTCATAATTATGACATAGCAATGATTTTGAGAACAATAACAACACCAAAACAAACAACAACTTCCCCCCACATCCCTTTATTTTTTTTCCTGCAGACCCCCAAGAGGACTTCTAAACTTCTCCCCCACCTCGGTTTTTAATTCCACTATTTCCATACTGCTTTGATCTGCGCTTGTTGACAGACATGCACTTCCCAATCCCATTCTGAACCGGGTGTCTAACTTTGCAGATATACTTCATTGCTTTATGTTCATTACTGAGTCTCCTCCTCATATAATTATGGTGTACAGGAGTCTGTACATGCACAAACACTGTTTAGTTTCACCAGGACAGAGGCCAGAGCTAATAATATGCATGGGTAGTTGGCAGCAGTGAGAAAATTTAGGCTGGTGGGTGCTCCTGTCTCTGTCTGATTGTTTATGGAACCAGGCAGGTGCCACCAGGGACAAACTTCTGACGATTTACGTGCAGGGTTTGTGCTTGATATGAAGAAGTCATTAATCTGATAATCTCATAATTCACCTGGTTTTAAACCAAAATTCAGCCCTTTACATGTATGCATGCGTGTGGCTACATATATGCACTCTGGCTGGCCTGTTTATAAATACATCAGTTGTTTGGTGTAAGATTTATGGGGTGGATTGCTGGTAAACAACTTTGGCATCTCATTTCAGTTTTATCTGGGGAGAGGCAATAACATGAAAAAGACTAAGAAATTATTCTGTGCTTCAGCAAGTATCTTAAAACTCTAATATACAACGGCTCCCTCCCCCTGGAGCTTTGGGTACCTCTGGCGACATTGGTATTTCAAGAACCACGAGTTCACTTTGACAGAGGTGCTAGAAGAAACAGTGGAGCTGCTTCATTATTTTCAAACCCAGCAATAAACATGGGATGTTAAAGGCTTCGGCACATTAGTTACTGATCTTAAATCTTTTTAATGATATGAAACATTTTAAGATCCACTGTTTGTCACAGATAGAATATTCTCTGTGTTTATTTACTATGATCTAAAGTATCATATTCGAGCAATGTTTATGAAACACTGTTGATAGCAGTTAAGATTCTCGACTTGTTTCAGCTTAACTAGAGGACGCAAGCCTCCCCTAGGTTAGCACTACAGAAAGTTTTATTCCACTAGATGCAAGTTTCTGTAGCTATTCAGCGGGGAAAAAGCATCTTCAATAAATCTCTGTATCACGACAGCTCTTTGGCCTCACTGACTGATCCACTACAGGACTATGAAAGGGATGGAAAACATATAAAGAGATAAATCCCTCTATACAGCCCAAGTCCATTTAGAAAAGCATGAATATAAATACCATCGTTTTTCTGCCTTCTCCATCGTCACTTTGCCCCAGTTCTATGGAAAGCCTTCAAAACAGTAAAGAAATAATTTGGTCTTTGAACGCATCTCTTACAGAGACTTCTATCCCTCCAAACTCAAAACTAAACTGTATCCCAAAGGCATACAAAAACCCCCACAAAGCAGCCCACAATGCAGGGGGTGGGGGAGAAGAAAGTGCAGCCTATTTTGGAAGAGCAGTTTTCCCAAAAGCACCTTTTTTGCTCAAACAGGATCACTTCTGAACAGGCACTGCACTGACGGTGGCTTCTGGCAACCCCCCTTAGCACAAGCAATATGAAATCCCAACAAAAAGTACCTGTCTGGGGCTTTTTTCCCCTTTCTTCAAGAAAGTACACAAACTTTGTCCTGAAAAAAAGTAATGTAAATCAAAAAAAAGAGGAGAAAAGCATCATTGTTAACCTTCAACGGGAATACAAGTAAGCCACAGAGCAACAAAGTGATCCACTGGAGGGGATACACAGTGTTTACGGCTGAGCCAGGAAGTAAACCAAGGATGCTTGAGCCATCCTACGTCCACTGCCTCAAATTTAATTTTCATTTTGACCAAAGCTTTCACAAATGAGGATGTGCACCCAAAACATCAGACTTAGATGTAGTTAGAAGCTTATAAAGTGCAAATGTACTGAATCAGCTATTTAATTTCATTTAATTCTAAATCGCAGAGTCACAGAACCCAAGTTGGAAGGGACCTTGGGAGGTTAGCTAGTCCAGCATCCCTCTCAAAGCTGGGTCAAACGCTGAATTTAGATTGGGTTGCTCAAGGCTTTGTGTTGAGAAGCCCAGAAAGCCTCCAAGGACTTGTGTATTCAATATGAAATTGAAATGAAATATGTCAAGGAGAAAATATCCTGAAGAGATATCCTGTCACTCACCTTTTGAAGAAAGCAGGCATAATAATTCTGATCATAAATAATGCTATTTCATATTACCTCTTTAAAATACTTGACCTGGCTTAGGTGTGCAGCAAGTGAGGGCAAGCAGAGGCCAAAAAGGCAACATAGAATTTCAAATTATAGCTCCAACCTGTCTTTGGGTCTGACTTTTTTTTAAATTCGAATTTAATGTCACGACAAATTGTGTTTAAAATACAAAAACAACCACACACCCTCCAACCAAAAAGGTTCAAACCAACCTGCTCTTTGACAGAGAGAGATGCTGTGTGTGTGTCTAAGTGTGCACATGAGTACCCCTTGTCCTGTTTTGTCCCAAAACCACTTCAGGATACTCACACAACCTAAGGCTTTCCAACCATTCCATTTGGAAGCATCTGGAAAAGCAACTAGCCAAAACAATAACTAGGGCACAGAATACTGTAAGGAAATTACTATGAAATAATAGTTTATTTAACTCAAAATACTTTAAGCCTATCTATGCTCATTTAATATGTTCAAAATTATGTACTCTGTAATATTTTGTGAGGCAAAGTTTTTCTACAAGACCTGCATCCATATGCTTTCTTCTTTTCTATTTAAAAAAAAAAATAAATTAAATCAGTATTTTAAGAAACTTCTTTTCCAAGAAGTATAGTCTTGAAATAACTCACTCTAATGGTGGTGGACTGTAAATCTTAAAACAAATGACACGTTTATTTCTGACAACACTCTCTAGCAATCATTGTCATTTACGTCTCTTAAAGAGCACATGATGTTGCCTGTGTAAACATTATTTTTTTCCTCTGATTGGTTTCAATAAAGTAATTTTTCCAGGCAGAACATTTGAATTACCATATATTGAAAAGCAGAATGTCTTATACACATCTGGTTTGGATTTGTGAAGTGGCTTGTTGTTCATGCATTTTCAGCTGTGTGGAATAAAATTGTGTTGATGAAGCAGTAAATATTTTTTTATTGAGCACAATGAAAGATGAATTCCGAGAACAGTCCACTGTTAATTACCACAGGTACTCTGCCAAATATTTACTTCAAAAATCGTCAACAAACCAAGCTAACGAAGCAGAATAGACACTTGCACAGTGACCCATGGGGTTCAAGCCCAGAATCTTGCTGCGCATCAGACAGCCTTTTTAGTTACCATCTGCAACAGGAACATCATCTTGCTTTTTTAACTTCTGCCACTCTAGTCTTTATGCACTTGAAATGAAATCTATCCCCATTTTCCTTTGGACATGCACTGGAAAGTGTGCTGACTAGCTGGGGCCTCTATTGAGGCCACGGTTTACACAGTTGCAAAATAGCTCTGCCAAATCCCCGGGTAAGAAGTGCTTTGTAATTCAGTTAGAAGCGAAGCAAAGCAACCAATGTAGCCAGTAAACCCCACTTGCCCACAAACCTCACCCTCTAGCTCAAAAAAATCAATTTAATCAGAAGTCATGCAACAAGGTTACACGATAATAAAAGAGATGGGTGGGGAAAAAAAAACCAAAACAAAAACCCAAGAAAACCTCAGACTCTTAAATTCTTTTCAGCAAACCAAAAAAGGAACATTTTCTTGCTTCTTCTCTTAACCAGCTGGCATGCTATCCTCTCCAGACAATGCAGAAGCTCTGCTTTCCTTTTCTGTATCTTTCAGTTATCTATCTTCACATTTTGCATATCACAGAGATCGGAATCTCTCCCAGAGACTGTCCTCACTGGTGAGCTTTCAAAGACTGCTGAACATCAGTCTAGTCATGACTTCAACTGCTGATTCATTGGTATGAGCTTACATCAAGGTGTCTAGAAATGACACTTTGTTACACACAGCAATTACCTTCATCCATCTCGTCTGGGGAACCTTACAGCCCAATCTGTAAGAAAGTATCACACCTGCAGATCGGGTTACCTGCATGAACAGGACTGCAGATTTCAAACACCTAGAACTTGGACTTCAGCACCAGCAGGCAAGTGTTCCTGCATCCTCTGCTGGCCTGGATTACAGAGGCTGTCAGCCTCTCCAAAACCCACAGCGTGAGCCCCTGAGTGCCCCCTCAAATTAAGGGCACAGTACTTGGAGAATTACCCACTGTTTAAAAAACATTCATGGGGAAAGCTGCTGAACTACACATCTGAAACAGGTTATTATTTAGGAACTTAGGTCTGCACATGTTCATTTAAATGCTCTCATTTTAAAAATAAAATCATGTGACATTCTATTCCAATGCATCTGTAGAGTCAGTGATTCATCTAATCAGTTTGCTCTTGTGAAGTCTGATTTACTGAGTCGCTCCAAGTACAAGCACCTCTTAAATTGTTTTACTGAATTATTGCATGGCAGTTACATGAGGGTGAGTTGAAAATTTTTCTTCTGTCCAAAGGTAGAACTCCTGAAAGTGTCATTTGTGTCAGGCCATGACCTAACTTTCATTGATCCACCATCAACATTGAAATCTCAGCCCTAAAAGGTCTCTGGATTCGGGGAACAAGACTGTTAATATTGGCTATGTGGGAAAGGGATGAAGAAAAATCTGTATCAGTGTTCCTAAAAATAGCTAGCTAGTTCCTGACCTAGCATTCTGCCTTTGCACGACCAATATTGAGGGAAGTCTTTTTGTATTTCATACAAAAATATAATTAAGTTATATTAGTATTCATATTTAGATTGCATTTACTCCTTTGATACTGCCACCTCTTCATCAGTTTGCTGCCTGTGGATTTAGGCATTCAAGGTTTGCTGACTCGGGCAGGTCTGCAGCGTCTCCACCCAGACCATTCACAGGTTTGAAGACCCAGGGGAAGACTGGAACAGATTCAACTGTTCCAGGGCTGGGTCCAGCCTACAGCCAATGCCTCTGCCTGCTCACACTGCAGTGAGTTCTAAACTAATTAGTACATGTTCTATTGGCAACTTATGCTCTCAGAAGCACCAAGCTCCGGTCAGCTAAGTGTGAAAATATTTACTCAGCTCTCAGGTTATTGCAGCCCGTGATGAGCTGCTGGGGTTAAGATCTAGCAAAGCTGTAAATGCAAACTGGTTGAATTCATTCCTGCTCTCATCTGCCCTGAGAAGATGGCAGGACTGATTTCAATCAGTATTTTTAGATGCAGGCTGTTGATGTGACACACCTACAATTTCTAATGATGACCCAGCATTTTAGGACACATCCCTCTTTCCCTTCTCGTCGAGAGTTTTAATGTAAAAAAGATTAAAAAGAGCAGGAGCTGTGCAAGGTTTGTGATTTATTCATGGCTGCAGAGCAAATCACAGTGAGAAGTGCAGTTATTTCATGTGACACCCAGCCATGGAATTAGTGGGGTTAAGATCCCAGATTTCAGCAGGATATCCATCCATTACTTGTGTTCTTTATGTTTGGTCAGAAACAAGAGGAAAAAAAACCCACAACACTGTAAAAAAAAAAAAAAAAAAAGTAAAATTGTCCATTGAAAAACCCTTCAAAGCTCCCCAGCCTGTCCCAGTCTTCAAGGATATATATTCTGCAAGACTGTTCCCATGATTCAAAGGAGTTGTAGGCCTTAATGGTAAATTAATGTCAAGTCATCTGAATGACTTCACACAATACATTTTATTCTAACTAGAGTTTAAATGGCAAGTAAATAGTAGGGCCTGCCCTTATTTTAATGAAACAATTACATCATGGATGTCTTTCAACTTCACATTCTTCAATTCTGGCTTCTTCCAGTAATAACAGAATTTTTATGCAAAATATTTTAAAAACTCACTTTTCCAGAAATTTAATTACTCCTCATGAAATAAAAGCAATAAACTGATACCACCCAACATTAAATGAAATGGGAGACAATTGCTTCAGTCGGTAATAGAAGTGCATCTCTGCAGGCAAGTGATACTCAGTTCAAACTTGCTGGTTTAGCATAATATCCTAAAAAATGCTATGCATCAGAACCACTGATTTATGTTTTTTTGGTTTTGGCTTGTTTGGATTTTTTACAAAGTTGGTATTTTAGAACAAATTTTCTACTTGGTTTCATATTTGAGCAATTGAGATAAATTATCAGTCTTCCTATGAAAGCAACACTTAAACACATTATACAGAAACAACCTAATCCATGAGCACTAAGCAGCAACCCAGACAACATTTTTTGAAATCTACAATGCCAATTGACATTTATGTCAACAGCTGACAATAATGTCAACAGCTCCAAGTCAATCAATATACAAAAGGTAGGTTTTGAAAAGCACTCAGGATACCTACAATTCATTTCCACTACTCAAAAGAATTTGTTGTTCTTTTCCTTTTGAAAAACCTGAACCAAGTCTCTGCTACTTGGTAGGTGAATTTAGAAGTCAATTTCTCTCACTAGACACAACTGAATTTTCAAATTTTTTAGGATTCAAAACTTGGTCAAAAAAAGGATTCAGGCATATATTTTTAATGGTCAAGCACTTCATAATGGTCCCTTCCTAGGAGCTGCACACATGACTGAAAACAAAGCAGAAATCTGTCCTATCCAGTCAGAAATCATGAACATCAGAGCAGCTCCTTCACACCGGAGGAAAGGTTTCCCCAAAACACCAGCGCGTTAAGCTGAAAGTCTTCCAGGCTCCTTTTGAGCTTATTTAGCCTGTAACCCATTTTACAGGTAAGATTCAATTTCAGCCAGCCAGACTTGCAGATCTGTATTCCTGACCCCAATATTCATTACAGGCACCCCTAACAGCAGTCAGTAACTGGCAGCCAGTCTCGTTCCACCACACAGGGACCTGAAGGTCACGGGCGCTGCTCTCCCGGCAGCCTCGGCACGGCTGGCTCTGCACCAGGACCTCTTCCTGCACAGCCATGGCCACAGAGCATCTGCTGCTTTATAACCCTGCAATATCCATCCTGGGCATGTTCAACGCTGCTTCTGAGTGTACAGACAGGGGTTCTGACTGCACGGCACCAGGGGGCTCTTTGCAAAACAAAGCATCACGATACAGATTAAATTAGGAACCGTGAAGTGAGAAGTCCCATGAAATCCAGACATTATCTGTAGCCTTAAATGCCCCTTTAGGAACATAGAGCAGGCGCTGTGATAATTCTATACCACTTAAAAAATGCATATGCACACGAGGACTCACTGACTTAATTCTGAACCCTCATGTGAAGGCTTCTTCACATGAATAAGATCCAAATAAGTATGTAAGTCCATAAATAAATCCAGCATAAAGGATAACTAAGACATTGCATTAGTCAAATAACTTCATTAGGATCTAAGATTCACTGGTCACATCTCTTAACTCAACTGAAGTTACATATAAATCAGCTAGGGAAGTAGTAACAAACATTAAGGAAATGCTGGCTTCTCTTTTGTCTTAAAATCTTTAAACCTTTACAAAAGCAAATCTATAAAAGAGTCACAGCTTCCTTATGTGTACTGTTGAAACCAAAAATAAACCAAGAAATTGCTGAGGAGTTATGCAAAACAAAAGAATACAGACTGTACTATTCACTCAAAAAAATTTAGTGACTGGACATATATTTGGTAATACTTAATTATTTGCTTAAGATCAAAGGCTGGTTAAAGAAATTCCAAGCCTATTTTAGAAGGAATGATTAATTTCTTTCCCAGAGTTTTTTCTCTTGTAAAAATCAAATACTATTTTGATTTACTACTATTTACTACTTAGTCTTAAGCCAGCCTATCCCCAGATTTTACTACTTCACTGTGCTACACAAAATATACTCGATCACTGTAAAATTCGCCTGTTTGCAAAATACTCGTCCACATGTTTTACAGCCTCCCTCTCCTCCACAGGACCTGCACCTCTCCACTCAGCATCTCCTCCTTCGATCAGAAGCATTCACTCCACAATTCCACGTTCGCTGTGCAGCTCGGTGTCCCTTGCTTTCCCTCAATGCCTTCAAGGAGATGAACCTGCGGGCACTATCCTTTCCTGCTAGGAGCTGGTTATAACAGACCACTCCTTGTTTTCTGTTACAAAAGCCTGGCCTCACTGATCCACACACACACCGACACCACTGCTCAGCTCTGCTTGTTTGGGAACACAGCCAAACAGCTGAAGAGGCAGAAAGAAAAACCCACAACCATCAGCAAGCGTGAAACACAGCAGTTATTTATTTCTCAGCAGCACAGGTCATTCTAACACCAGTGCGATTCTCCTGCACAAGGGTCTTCACTCAAGTAACGAGGCCTCTTTCTTTCAGAGGACTTTCTAAACCCTGTAGAAACGTTCCCTGAGTTAGCAGAGCAATTGCCTCTCCCGCTCCTGTGCTCATTTCCCAGCACTACCAGAACAATGATGCAATATCAGGGGCCTTGTGCAAATGCTCAAAAGGTAAGAACAGCATAAGGATAAGGGTGAAAAAACCAATGGTCAAATAAATTCCTTTGACTTAGCTTCTCCATAACACCTATGGACAGGAAAGGAATCTGATGGTTTATGAAAGCAGTTAGAGTTACACTGAGCATATATGTAATTTGTGAAAATAAACTGATAGCTTTCTAGGCAAAATAGAGCTGCAGTTAATGTCATAAAAATGCAGTTGTGACTCTGAGTTTTGAGACTGAATCATTAATGTCGGGAAGTCCAAACTCCTGGTTAAACAGAGACAGCTTTGAACTTCAACAGCTTGCTCAGGAATTTGTTTGAGCACATCTCAAACACTTTTAGTGAGTGAGAATCCATAACCTCCTTGACAACCTGTTCCAATGCTTAGTAACCTTCAGAGTAAAGATATTTTCCTTTTACTCCCTCACAGCCTTCCCGTTAACATTTCTGACCAGCTTATCTTGTTCTGCCGTGCACATCTGCCGGGGGTCAGTCCATCACACACAGAGAACTCATTTGTCCTCACTGAATCTCGTCGGATTTCTGATGAGAAAGTCCTGCAGCCAGACTAGGTGCCAGTCAAGAACAGCGACAAAGGCAATTCCAAAGGACACAGATAATCGGGTAAATATGATAGAGAGAAGAATCTATACAACTTCAGGATACTTTGGGGCTTGGGGTGGTTTTGCTGGGATTTTTTTCACCCCTCCCAATAGTTTGCAGTAAGTTTTTTTCCCTTACCTCATCAGAGCAATAATCTCTGGATAGAGCACCTAAAATAAGCATGTATGTGTGTGGCACAGCTACCTTACAGTAATACTGTTGCTAGTTATCAAAAAAAAAAAAAAAAATTGCTTTCAACATTTAGGCCTATTTAATTTATTTTCCAGAATAAAACACAATGAAAACTTAGAAACATTTTTCAATTGATCCATTTTGACAATTAATAGGATACTCTATTTCACTTATTTTCCAATCTATCCTCTTCAACTGACATCTTTAATAATTTTTAGCAATCAGAAAATCCATTAGCAAACTATTTCTTCAGACTCCTAAGTGAAATAAATTCAAGTCCAAATATGTTTTTAAATACTCCTCAAAGTATTTCTTTCAAATGGTAGTGAGTATAAAATGTTTACCTATATTTTCACTTTTATCCTATATGGTGACTACGATGATATTACTTTTTTACTGTTTATGGAATATATAAATAAAACTGCATGGAAGTGGAAAAAAAACAAGTCTAGAGATGAGCAGTGAGTAGTGTGTGATGAACAGTCAGCTTGAGAAAGTTGCAGTCTGACTGTTCTTGTTGAAGACTTGCAGGTATTCTTTGAGCTGTTCTGTGTTTACCTAGAAAGAACTCATCCAAACCCAGAAAAATCTTCACCTTTGAAGTTACAGAGAGGCCAGAAAGTAGCATTTCATTTGCTTTTCATCCAAGCTACTGACATGAGAATTACAAGTAGGAGGAAAACTTTTCATTTTTGTTTTCACAGGAAACTAATGCTGCCCTCAGAGGTACCGAAAATATGCCATGCTATATGCTGTTCTCACCAAAGTAATTTTGTAATTAGCAAGATAAATCCACGTGTTCTTGAACACCAAAAAGCATCACATGTGGCTCGAGGAGCAGGTTTGGCTGACATGCCACAGTGACCAGCAAACAGGGGAGAACTGGCCTGGCAGGTGTTACCTGCTGGCTCTGTTCATCTGCAACCAGGACTTGTGGAGAGCCCATCTCTAGAGACAGCTACTCACAAATGTGTCTGTCTGAATAATGTCTAAAAGTATTATTTCTTCATCATTTTGGCCTCTTGCCACTCCAGTCTATACACAGGGATATTAAAAAAAATAAATAAATAAACTTTAAGTCAATGGCAATTTTATACACAAAATCTTGCGTTTTTCTTCTTAGCATTACAAAATTAACAGATCAGATGTAATTTCATTCTCAACTGCAACACTATACTGGTTTTTAATAGATTCAGAAAACATTAAACTTGTAATTTTTCTCTATATTTAATAATAGTTACTCCCTTTAGTTTTTTCCTAATGTAATTCCCTGTATTTATTTCTTCCAGTTTTATAATGCATAGGCATATCACCTTTGAACATTTAATGATAGCCTAAATTCACATGCAGTGAGAAAACCTATTTTATAAAAAACTACATACGGTCTACTGAAAGGAACAATGACGTATTATATTGCTCAGTAGTATAACTGGAGATATTTCAGAGAATATTTATTATCATGCATTTGCTGTGAGTGCTCTTGCAGCTCTGCAACAGCAAGTAGCCTGCATGAGGCCTGCATGACGCCAGCGGCCTGCTGAATCCTGTTGGGAGACTCACTGAGCTCTCTGGAACGGGTTTCCCTTTCTCCCTTCACACACATTGAACTTTCAGTAAAAGGAATGATATAATCAGAACAAAGCACTCTGGAGAACATCAGAGAAGGATGTCTGAGACAGAGATGGCAGATAGCCATCCTGCAACCAGAATATCTTTAAGGAAAAATGAACAAAGTGAGTCTGTAGTTAAAAAGGAAGAGATACTCCTATCTTTCAGTAGCCAATCCTTAGTTTTAATTATTAGACACAGTCGTTTATTGCTGAGTGAGAGTTTACAGGCTTGCACTTTGTTGTTAGTTTTCTACTTATCTCTACTATTAACTGGAGCTACAGTCCAGGAGGAATCTCCAGGACAACAAAGCAACAATTTAAAACAGTACAGTCCCTGCCCTCTACACACACGTACACTTGGAACACTCAGAACTGTTTCTTCAACCAGAAGTGGGAAGCTGAGACAGCTGCCCCCACTATCAACCAAGAACATACTGAACTACTGTTCTGAAATCACGACAGCAGCTAAAATATCTGTTGCTGAGCCTTCTGAGGTTATGCCACCTTCTTAAATAATCCCCCATCGTTCTGCTTGTCTTCCAGCAAACCCCAGCAATGTAAGCTGAAGCAGCACACAGGGCTCCATTCATCACTGAGTGTTTAAATTTCTACCAATGACCCACAAGCACTCAACATTCAAATCCCAAATCACACAACAAAGAAATAAAAGGAATCTGAACCATATATTGACACCCTTAAATTCTAAAAATATCAGAATGCATTCTAGCCTTTGTTAAGTCCCACTGCAGTAGTTCCATCACTTTCATTTAATTTGTTCTTTCAGTACATCTATGAATGAAGTAGTTCCTTTATTCACACACTCCTTCACTTAACAAAAAAGGAAGGGCAGCTTCGTGTCTTGCCCAAGGTCTTGAAGGCAGTTTCTGAAGTGGTCTATGGCTCTGTCTAAATGCTTTTTTTCCTTTCACTTCTGTACATTTCATCCTTAAAATAAGTCAATCACTACACAAATATATTGAGACTCAAAACAGACTATGGCAGGCACTAAAACTTAGTGTAAGAACAGGACAGGAAAAGTGTAATCACAATTTATGAACATGTCAAGCAGTACAGTGATGTATTTCACTTTGTAACACCCAGAGAAATTAAAAAAAAAATTTAAAAAAAAGAAAAAACACTGAAACATCTGCTTAGCAAAGTCACTGCCTCCTGTAAACCCCATCTGGACTGCTGTGGAGATGATCATATGGTGGTTCCTACCATTAAAGGAGATATTAAGAAAAAGGTATCAGCTTCCTGCTTTCATGACAAAAACATCTGTGAGTCTCCTGTGATACTCTTCTGGCACCTTTCTAATCTTCATAAATGCAGCCAGAGCTGCACCTGAATTGTTGTTGGTTGCAGATGTGAGTACCGTGTTTAGAAAAACAGGTGATGTACATGAACTGTTTCTCCTGTAGCTTATGATCTTAAATCAGACATAAAAATCAGACTTCCACAATGAAACACACAACAAGATACAACCTTCATTTTTAAGTGGCAGAAATCTTAAATCTGTTGTTATTGTTGCAATGAGAAAAAAAAAAAATCTATGTTGATCTACTACAGACAACAAGATTACGCTTCTTTCTGAAAATGTCAGTGCTGTTAAAAGCTGACATATATAAAAGGACTGAAGAGTAGAGGTGCCTGTTTATCCACCAAAATCTACACCACAAGAACTATAGCAGGCAGTCAAGACAGCACCTGTGCTTAAAGAGGGCATTTCTACACATAATGTAAGCAATGAGGATAAGGTTCTGAGGGCATAGATTGCACACAGGTTCCTCAACGCTACTGTAATACAGCACAGCAGCTGAACTATGGCATTCCAAACCCTGCAAGTATCACAGGTAAGATTTAGAATAGGTAAATTTAATAGGTAAAATCTTTGTCCTACCCCTTCAGGGATTCTGCTAACTCTCACAACTCCTTAATACCACAGTTTTTGGAAAAAATACATCCTGTGTAACAAGTGACTATTGAAAAGCCCCTTCACGTTCCATTCTAACATACTCTCTCACCATCGTGCAGGGTAGGGTATGTACAGTTCTGCACACTTTCAAATGTGCTGGAAAGAATTAATGGCCACTGTCTACCTGAGTATCTCCACTTTTGATACAGTCTCACAGCCTCATCCCAGAGAAACTGATGTGTTATGGTCTGGACAAGGGGTCCTTGTGGAGGGTGGGGAACTGACCAACCACGCCCAGAGTGTGGTGGGAAATCGCTCCTTCTCAAAGCAGGCTGCCCAGGCACTGACATTAGGCCCAACACTATTTAATACTTTCATCATCCATGATCTGGATGATGGGATCAAATGTATCCTGATGAAGTTTGCTCATGATGCCAAACTGCAGGGGATGTAGACACTGGGAAGGGAAAGGCACCCTGCAGGAATAAACCTGGATAGGCTGGAAGAACGGGCTGACAAGAAGCTAGAGAAGTTCAAATGGACAAGCTCAAGGTCTTGCACCTGGGGAAAACACAATGCAGGTGTGCAGCACAGGCTGGAGTCTCACCAGCTGAGGAAGAGCTCTGTGGAGAGGAACCCAGGGTGCAACAAGGTCGATATGAGTGAACACTGTGCTGCTAGCTGCAGCAGAGCAAGGCAACAGGAGGCTGGGCTGCACCACCAGCAGAGACCCACAAGCCATCATCCCACTCTACTCAGTACTTGCCAGGCCACACCTGGAGTGCTGCGCTCAGTTTTGGTTCCTGCTAGCCAAAAAAGATGTGGACAGGCTGGAGAGGGTCCAGAGAACAGCCACAAATATGATCAAAGGACTGGGAAGCTGCCATGCGAAGAAAGGTTCGGAAAACTGGGCTTGTCCAGTCTTGAGAAAAGAAGGCTTAGGGCTGACCTTATCACTGTGTTCCAGTGTTTAAAGGATGGCTACAAAGAAGATGGAAACTTCTTGTTTACAAAGAATCACAGGGAAAAAATTAGGAGTTTCTCCTGGACAGATTCTGACTGGACACAAAAGGAAAATTTTTCACAATAAGAACAATCATCCATTGGAATAATCTCCTGAATGAAGTGGTAGATTCTCCAACACTGGACACTTGCAAGATTTGGCTAGACAGGGTTCTGGTGCATCTTGTCTAGACCCTGCTTTTATCAAGAAACATTGGACCAAATGATCCTTGAGGTCCCTTCTAACCTGGTGTTCTATGCCTGAAGGCAAGTAAATACCTCTGGTAAGTACTGGTCTTCATTAGGAACACGAGTCCCTATCTACCCCAAATTCTTAAATTCAACTCCAAAGATTTTCTGATGATCTGAAACGCCTCAATGGGTGACTTATTAATAATGATGAGGTTTTTTACATAGATGGTTAGATGACAGGTATCTCATGTGCAGTGAACACTCCTTACACCATTGAGCTGCGTGCAAGAATTGCATGCAAAGATTTCATACTTCTTCCAGCAGAGAAGATTTCTTCCAGCTGCTTCTTCCTGACATACTGTTGTTTGATGCAGACCCTGAGGGCACCCAATTTAATTTTATTTCCAAAAATATCTAAAAATACACTGCATATTGCTTCTCCTTTTCAAGGAAGACAAGATTTGCCTTGGTTAGCTTCAGACGCTTCCACTGGTTTGTAATCAATATAAACGACCCCATCACTAATTCATTACAACTACAGTCCTGGGACAGGCATCCATGTTTCAAGATGCTGGAACTGTGTTATCAAAAGATCTTAAGAAGTTTTCTCCTCAGATTGCTCTGACCCTGGCAAAGGGAGCACTGGTGAACATTCCCCACACACACTTTGTAAATGCCCATTCCAAAGCTACTGACCTTTACTACACATTTGATGAGATCCCCACATGCCAATCTCGCTACACATTTCAAGCATACAAGATGCAAGGGGTTAATTAACATTAAATATATGATATTAAGCAACAGAATGCATGTCAGAATCCATATAAATACTTAATCTGAAGAATTACTTAGAAAGTACATTTCTGCGGTAGTAAATAATTAATCCTCGCTGATCAATACAGAAATGACAGTAATTAGAGAAAATAAGACAGCACTGAAACCATTAAGAGACACTTTTTTGAAGTTGGGATGTTTTTGAAGCGGTTATGTTCTTTGTTTACTGTAAAGTTATTCCAACAGGGACAGAAAATCTCATATTTTGGAGTGTTAAAACAGTCCAATGTTTATCTTAAGCAACCCTTCTAGAACTTGTGCAAATTTTTACAAAATTGCAGTAAATTTCTGACAATTTTTGCAGCCCCTCACATCCTAGGGTAGCTTTCTCTGTTACTCTAGATCATCCCTGTTTGAAATGTTTGTGCTTTTGCTGATGTGCCCCAAAATGCATATTTTTCTTTTTATTCCTTAGAACTGTAGAGCAATCTGTTTAGCTGGGGCCTCATTGATTATAATTTCTACTTGCAACAAATAAGACGCACATAAGTAAACTATTTCAGCTCAAATGAAAACAAAACCAAGAAATGCTACCATTAAAGTGGCATTTATCAGCTGTCAGACTGATATGTGAAACTGAGTTAGTATTTGAAATACCAGTCTATGCAAATAAAGTGTTCTGATCCCCGTGCCATGGTTTTTTCTGTAAATACCAATTTACATGCAGAAACTATACAGCAACAAAACATGTAGTTAAGCTTTTCTCTTAAAGTTTGAATAAACATGCCAGCAAACTAAATATAAATGCTAAGTCCATTATTACAAGTATAGCCTTTGAAAACAAAATAAATCCTTTAAATTTTCCCTGAATGTATTTGTGTATGGAAAGAATGATTTCATCTTAGTCCAATTGAGTTTAAGAGCTTTCAAATTGCATGTAAGTTCCAGCATATACAAAGAAAAACAGAACTTGAGATACGAGGCTGAGTAAGCAACAGGACAGTAAAGGAGTCAGTGTATAGAAAAAACAATATAGTAGTATTAAAAGGGAAAGCATTTTAAGAAAAATCTGAAAAAATCTTAGTCCATTTTGAGATCTCATCCTTGTGGTCCCATTGTGTGAGTTCCAGTTCTCTAGTTACAAAATTATGTGCTTATAATTAACAAAAACTTAAATGTGGGCCTAAGCTTCCTTTGGTGTACAATGCAAACAAAAGGCAGCACCATGTGCACATCCCACCTACCAAGGTGGTTTGAGATCCGATATTACATTTATGTTTTAAATTTAGGAGCTAGTCCAGCAACATCCTGACACCTGAGGATATTGAGACAGCCGATGATTAAACACATTTTAAGGGGAAAACCAGCAAAACCCAAGCCTCATTCAAATCTAATGTATATTATAGAATATATTTGGAGGGAAGAAACCAATAAGTGCATTAAATAGTGTTATTAAGAAAGAAAGATTTATTCAAATTAATTGCTGTGTGTTATATATTTTACAGGATAGTCTTTGGACTTGCCTGCATCAACAAGCACACCAAAAATTATTCTGAAGCAGTACAGAATCTAAATTTGAAGTGAACTACTATGTTACAGTTAGGTACTTTGATACCATGATGTAATCAGCATATTTTTAAAAGTGGAAAATAAATACAAGATGATAACCAACTACAAAACAACTTAAGCCAAAGATGGCTCTTTGTGTGGAATGCCATAGGAAGAGACCAGAAACTGCACGTTTCTACTGCCACTACTGTATTTGCCATCACAGCTCTATGGAGGTGTAATATTAACATAGTGCAAAGAGCAATGAAAATATTTGCAGATTAACCAGTGCCAGAGATGTCTATGATAAAGTAAAGAACTTCAACACAGACTGATCTGAAAAACATGAATAAACACACAAGTAGAAAGACTGGCTTTAAATAGTAATGGAGTGAAAATGAGCAGATAACATGCATGTCTGAATTGCAGTTATCTGCAAATATAGGGATTCCTTCAGCAAATCTCCAAAAATAAGGGTTGGGATCCTATTGGCTCGCTAGCACAACATGAGAGATTCAGTTCATCCAGCAACACCTGAGATAAATAGTATGATGTAAAGGCTGCAGCACAAAAATGAAACATCTCACATGAAGATATTTTCCTCAGTCAAATGGCAACATAACATCAACAAGGTTTCATGATGGAAATCTCCCTCCAAAAAAACCCCTCCAGCCTTACTCCCCTGCACAGATACAATGCTTGCACTCCCCTGAAGCATTGCAGGGCTATCTACCTTTCCAGCACAGAGGCATTGACACTCTTACACTGTGCAGCACCACAAAGCCATTTCTTTCCTATGGTTGGACAATTCCATATCTTTTTTAAAAACAAAGGGAAAATTAATGGTTATCAACACAGCTTAAGTATATTAATGCACAGCAAGTGTAACCAAGAATCCCTCACTTTCTAGCACCTGCTTTCTTCATGCAGATTTCCCCCCTCCTCTGGTGGTACAGGGGAATCTATTTGGGTTTTGCTGCTGCTGTGCAATTAAAAAAGGAAAAATCTAGCAGTGTCAGTTAAGTTATTAATTAATTACTACTCTGTGCAGGATATATTCTTTGTTTCCAGTACTGTTGTGCAGCTCTGCTCATTCCTTGAACCTATATATCTACAATTACTGTTAATTTGAGGTAGGACATGAGAAGGTTTGTCTTCCCTGCTCTGCAGTTTTTCCCCATTTTACTGTGGTTGCTGCAGGGATTCAGAGCTCTCACCCCACTGGCTCTGAAGCTCTGAAACAGCAATGCTGAAGCAGTGGAAAAGGGAAATGTATGCAAAAGAGAGGCAGCAGCGCAGGGACTTAAACACGGTCACATTTTGCCTGTTGTGACCTGGGAGAAAGAACAGCAGAGTGCAGGTGACAAATGAGAGGAGTCTGTGCTGCCAGTGTAATCCAGGACATATCTGTTAAAAACACAAACCACAGCAGGAGCGGTGTTGTCTGTGAGATATGCCTCCTCCAGAAAAAGGTCAATACTGATGAGGATGGAGATACAGGGGCAGCACAATACAGGGGGATAACTGGCTCCACACTATCAGCACTGACAATCTGACAGGGGCCAGTGAGGGGTGGCTTTATCAAAAGCAGACAGATTGATTCAAAATCACTTGGAAAATTGAAGAGTTTTTTTCAAGCTAACAATGTTATTCTCATGTCTGAAGCGATTCCTAGGACATCGGTGCTTGCTCTGTACTGCTGAACTAAAAGCAATTCAAAGTGCTTTTAATCTTGTCATTCCACTAACATGTTTAAATACAATTTTTTAAAAAAATCTGGGTCAAAAAGAAGTGCTACACTATGTTAAAATAAAAGCTTTCATAGGTGAATAGCAAAAGGAAAATGCCAACAAGGGCTGAAATATGCAAACCTAGGTCTCACTGCAAGGTTCAAAAATTTGATTAGAACAATCTCAGGAAAGGTAGGAAGTATACACAATTGTCCTGTTCAAATTATTACTTTTATGTTTTCAAGTACATGCTAACAACAGCAACAAAACAACCCCTAACTATTACTAAATCACAAATCTTCCCAGACATTGTTCCAGCAATGTAACAGGTGTTAAACATAATTAGGAATATATATTTCCTTCTCTTCTGTGGGCCTGCCCACAGTGCCATAGGGTATTCACAGATAACTGTAAGCTGAAAGGATTTCAGTCAGGCATTCATAAAAATAAGACCTGGAAAGAAGCGCCAGAGGACAATAAATGCACTTTTTCCTCAAGAAATTCAACAATACCCACGTTATTTTTGATAAATGTTTGTCTAGATTTTTTTTACTTTTCAGACAGGCTTCAGCATCAGTGATATTATTGTGATGTTGTTGCCATTGCAAAGTTCTAGGCTCCTACGGAGCTGTTGTCCACTTGTTTCTCTCCAGTCTCTATCTGAAGAGAGACACAGAGCTTCACATTTGTCCCTGGTTCAGCTGCACTTCATCTCTCTCCCCAGCCATTTCTCTAAGTTGTCTGTACCCTTTTGGATCACAGTCCTCTCTTCTACAGCACACCATCCAGCCCTGCCATTGCAGGCTTCAGGCTTGGAATGAACCTGTGACTTGGAGAATGCATTACACAGTGCTTGTTTGCATCAAATGAGAGTGTGACACCTTATCTGCAAACTTCTTATCTTAACATTGTATAAAGGGAATTAACAGAAATTACTCTGCAGATCTCTTTGAAAGTCATCCTTTTTTCCACCCTGTCCCCTTTGAGAAGTGTCAAAACTCTTTCTTAAAGATAACTGGAAAACGCGATATTCAAGGGAAAAAAAACAAAAACCAACAACCAAAAAAACCACTGCAAGTCTCTAATACCCATTTCAATTCAATGGCAACTTTTTGCTGTTTTAAACACAGAACACCCAAACTTCTTCCCATAAATGTTGAAACACAACCTTTTAAAGCTTTTAAAAAAGTGTTCTCCATTGTCCTTCCTCCCCATCAAAACCCAGTATAATTTAATGAAACATTAAGGCTCTAGAGGAATGGCTTTTTCTGAGCATAACAGGAGTACAATTTGCAACCAGCTCTAACAAAAGGCGGTAATCTCTTCCCTCCTGTTGGCACTGTAATAGCAACAAAGCAAAACATGGCTTCTGTAGCCAGAGAGCAAATACAGCTTGTCAAAAATCTACTCATCTCTCTTCCTTTCCAAGAAGCATCAGCTTCACAAATCATCTCTTATTACTAAAATTAAATGCTTGTTTGGCCATAAAAGTGCTCTATTTGACACTTCAAGTGTACTGATAGGTTACTGCTGCTTCTGTTTTACTATACTTATTACTGTTTATCATGTGAATTCACTCACCTGAATTGACACCAACACTCAACATGAGCTCAGGACTCGGTTCAGTGATAGCTGATAATTAATGGTGCTGCTTGCATACAAGTTCAAAAATCTGTATCCAGCATTTGCCACATAGCTGACATACATACATTATCTTTAGGTAAACATTTGCAGCAGAAAGCCTAGTGCTCCATTAAGACAAGTAAATCAGCATCTAAAATTCGCAGTACAACTCGCATTTTATGAAGGCATAAACCCCTTGGAAGGTCAGAAAATTAGTGTAACATCCAGCACCTGGCAAGCCATGATGTGCAACACTGAGAACACTTCACCTCCACAGACTGCCTGAACAGCCTTCAAATCTCAGTTAGTGTCAAAACAGAAAGAGAAGATGAAATCAGACAAGTCTTTATAGAACAGCAAAATTACAGACTAATACAGAACAGCATCAGTCCTAGCGAGGGATCTGTGAGGAATATTTGAGTTCCCTATTGCAGGCACATGGAGAATCAAACATTAAATCTTCCAGGCTATATGATTTATTACTTCAAACCATGCAGACCCATGGAAAGGAACAGACTTCCTGTTTTCTCATTATCTTTACATTTCCTCACCACTGCAGAGAAGCCATCAGACAAAGAGTCAATTACATTGTTGAACAAAAACGTGAAGTGCTAGGTAAGAACTGTAGATAACTTAAACCTAACTTCATTATTTCAAGCATCTCATCCAGTAAAACAAACCAGATACCGATTTCACAAGTGATAAAAAAATAAAAGGGAGTCTCACCAATGCCAACAAATAATAATATACTACAAAGACTGAGGAAAACAAAATTATATTGCCCTGCAAAAAGAAAGAAACTGAACTCTGAGAAAAAGGATGAAATTACAAAACTGAAGGACACGATGAAAAGAACAAATTAACATTAAGAGCTTGAGACAAAAAAAAGATGTTTGTGTCTATGACAATGCCAGTAATCAGCTCAAACAAGGCTAAACCACACCTGAGCTGCATCCAAAGGCAGCTGTTCCCTTCAGAGGTAGACAACAACCTCTCCGGGTGGTTCTTGGTGCTGTGGCATTGCTAAAAATATATATGGAAAACTGAGGAAACAAAGACTTTGAGAAGATAATCTTCTTTTTTATAAACCAGCTCTTCCAGTTGGTACTCAGCTCTCCTCAGGGCAAGATTTAACCATGTCTAACTGGAAAGAAATGGTAAAGTGCTTTACCCACAATGACATTGATGAGATTTTCAGCAGAGGATTAGCAGCAACGAAACCAAGAGCTAGGAACAGAAATAAAGGTGGCTGAGTAGCTCAAGCAAATACTGACACCAACCTTTTCTGCAGTGTTCTGGTAAAGGGGTCCAATAATTGATATATTTGCATTTAGAAAGAGGTAAATGCTTGTGTGGTTTAAGAAAGAATTTTGAAGCAATATTGACTTCTTTGGCCTAATTCCTAATCTTTTGCCTAAGAAATACTCTCCTCTAAAAACTATGTATCTATGGCGAGAGGACAGTCAATTTTTTCCCCAGAAATCTCAAACATAACTTGTCAATAAATAAAGCTATTTCAGCACATATTATTCAACTCCATGTCTTAGGGCAATTGAGGAAATTCACTATCATTACATAAAATCCTTTCACAGCTATTCATACGACTACACAGCACTGGAGAAAAATTGAATGATCATGATAAATCACCACTGCCATCACAACAAACAACATAAAGGACTCTGTACAAGTTGTTTAGAGACAAAAAAAAGATCTGAATACGAATTTAAAATATCCCATTATATTAATTCCTGTGGCATTCCATCTAACAGAAAATAGCATCCATGGCCAGATTCTGACAGTTATTATCGTAGTTTAAAATTCACAAACAAGGTCAAAAAAATAAATCAGTACAGAGAAATGGAAGCATATTTCTACCTTATAAATTGCTTAAAAAATTTGTCTGACTCCATCCCTCACAGCAAAGAGCAATGAATAGTTTTCCAGCATATGCAGAAGCCATGCAGCACCATCTCAACCTGCAGCCCATGCTACACCTCACTGATGATTTTAATGGGACCTATACTCAGATTTTCGTATATGAAGTACACAAAAAGAGTGCATTTAATTGTCTAAATACAGACTTAAGCACGTGCATATGTTTGGATTTAGTGCTTTGCTATGTGAAGAGATAGTGAACAGTAGAGCCAGGAGAAAACTATCTTCAAAAACCATCAAAATTTTATTTATTTCTTCACAAAGTTTTTTTCCTCTGTTTGGTGTTTATCTATTTTAAATCCTGTTATTTCATTATTTTTTCTTTGCTCTTTCCTGCTTTCCTTCTCAAACACAAGCCGAATAAGGCATGTATCATAGGATTTTGAATTTCAGCCAAATTGACATCTCAGTATTCATACTAAAACCATGGAATATTTCTGCATCATTCGAATTAATATTTCACAGACAAACTGGATGACTTGGCAGTTCTTACTGCTACGACTTTAGCTCCATATCACAGTGAAAGCTGAGATACTGAATGACAACTTTCAATTATTAATTCTTTCTACTTAATAAATTTTACACTAGCCTTTTCTGTCCATATCAGCAAGTCATCGCTGTAATGATGTAATATCCTTTAAGAATCTTCTTTAGAACATACATACAGAAATAAAATCACATGAACAAACTTAAGTTTGCCCAAGTGACCACAGAAGAGTGACTCCAGAGCTCAGAGAGCAAAGGTGTTACCCATTTTCCCAAAGAAGTGTCTACCCACTGCAAAGATTTAGATTTGCAGTACAAATGAACATTCTTCTTCTGTGTCTGAGCTTCAACCAGAATCTTGAGGGTTTGGTTCCAAATACTTCCAGCTCGATAACCTGTTTTAGATCCTCCCTCTGTGTCTGAGCCAGGACACAGCTGTTTGCAGCCCTGCTCTGTGGCTCAGGTGTGCCCCTGTGTTGATGCTCAAGAACTCACCTGAAAATGCTTTCCTGAAAGATTGTAACACAGTTTTAGCAGTTCCCCGTATTTCTTCTGATTTTTTCCCCTCCACTTCTGCCTTTTCAATCTCACTTTTATTCTTCCATACACTTTAATTAAACTCACTGAGCTTTTGAAGTTTTCTATTAAATAAAGGCATATCTTGCACACCAGGTGAGCAATTACAAGCACTCATTGCTCTGGGCTGCTGGTGAATTTTTCAAATTAACTCACCTAGCTCTTAGAAGAGTAGAAACACATCATTAGACAACATTCACATTCAAAGGAGGCATTAGGAAAAGTGAGACAACCGCATTTCACATATTTTTAAGATGTAAACAAAACTGATGATGCAGCCACTTAGGAAGGAACAAGCAGAAGAGGCAAATACCAGTAAGATATGTGGAAGAAGTTCTCAGGACTGCAGTACTTTGACTGTTTATTTAAAGATTTAGTTACTGCTTTCCTGTCTCCTGCCAGAATTTTTTGGCAACTCTACCACAGAGTCAAATGCAACACTACCAAAACCAGGTAACTCAAATGAAACCACTGGTTTGAGTTAGCTATTTTTGTTTGCACTCTGCATATTATGAGAGCATTTATCTACTATTGCATATCTAATATATCAGGAATAAACCAACCAAATAATAACAAATAGTGTATAGTATCAGTCATTTGTTGGGTCAACATGACAGGCAGAAAATCTGCTTGAATAGACCTCACTGAACAACATTAAGCAGTAAGCTGCTTATTTCCAGTTTGTCCAAGCAAAAGAAACAAAGGGCTTGCAGCATTTTTCCTTAAGTGTCTTATTAAACCCAGTATAAAGCTATTGAGCATTGACCAATACACAGCTGATATATCTTCTGGAAGAGAGACAAAATTCATGGCAATTCACACAAGCACAGTCTTTAAATCTGTTTCTCTACCCCGACAGATTTGATCAGACCATGCATAAGACTGTTAGAAACCAAGTGCAGAAGTCCAGAGCCATCAACATCCCTGGACAACCTCCCCAAACATGCCAAGAAGTGGTAAAAGCTGACCATGACAGGACCTTCTGCTTCTGCAAGTCCATTCCCCTGACCCTCCAAGTCTCATCTTCAATCTTGCACCTTCTCCTCCATTCAAGTGGGAATTTCTGAGACCTCTTGGAAACCTTGCTGACAGAGGAAATGTGCTTTTTCCCATATCAAAAAGACTTTGCTGCTGTGCCTGCGTGGGTGTCTCAAGTAACACAGGCACCATGTTCATTCTCATCTTACTAGTCTGTCACCCCACATGCTCCTTTGATAAATGAAAAGCAAAGTAAAGCAACGTGGTTCCCCTGAAACAGAATAACCTTTTTCTTCCCTATAACGCAGCGCTAGGCTTTTGCCCTTATAAGAGACTGGAGCCCATTTTATCAGCTATTTCTACTGTATTTCTTTGCAATGGTGTTCTGTGTAAAAGCTGACCACTACAGAAACATATTGCAGCTCCTGAGACCTGCAATCCTGCACAGATGTACGTTTCTGCTGAGACTGGACAGGAACACGCAACACCTCGGTGAAACAACAGGTCTGATGGCTGCACTGAACAGCCGCTTTCAAACTCAAATGAATATACAATTTTCAAGGACGTGTGGCATATAAGGATATTTGACTAAGGGCAATTCAGCCAAAGAAAAGGACAGAATGTGGGAAAAGTAATAAATTAACCCACCCAGCTGTACAAATCTCAAGAAGCAGAAGAGGGCCAAGATGATAAAGCAGCGATGGTGCTGTTTCAGAGATTTGCTCAGCCTTGTTACTGGGTGTACCCAACAAACTGGCAAGAGAACCCAATGTGTGCAAATCAAAGTCCACTCAGACCGTCCAAAGAGCTGTACCTGGAATCAGCTCCTCAAATGGCATGGCAGAACTTTCTGGCTTCCCTTCCTGCTTCCTTCAGAGATTGCATAATTGATAAAATATGAGAATCAACACTGATTGCAACAGCAAAATTGGCTTTTAATGGCAATCAACCTGAGTTATAACTGGCTGCTCTAAATTAAGCAGAGTGACACAGTACAGTTCTGGTTCCGCCACACACAACTGACTTTTATTAGCAATGTTACATCCTTGAAGTGGAGAGCAGCCTTTCTCAAGCTACTGCTGTTATTTTAAATACCTCTCACACTGTGAACAAATTTACTTACCAATACTCTCAAAGCAGTTCTCTAAATCTCAGATCAGTAAATTAAGCAGTCATTCAAGCAGCTTATCTCATTAATCATGAAGAGGCAAAGATCTTACGATTTAGAATCAAAACCAAAACTAATTTTCTCTCAAAGGCCAAAACAATTCACTTGAACATCCTTAAAGGAACCATAAGGATGAGACAGTTCATAGCAGCTTCAGACAAACCTGCTGGGGTTCAAATGATTGCATTTGGCTCATGTGACTGCATTTTTTTCTTTTCAAACTTCTCCTTAATTGGAAAATTGAGGAGTAAGTCTTGTCAAAGCATAGATTTTTGGTGGTAAAAAAATAAAATATGTATCCCTGAAGTAGCTCTTCACTTTGTCAAGGAATAGGAAATTTACAGTCCCACTGTTATTTATAGAATAGGTTCTCTGCGGATCTTCTACATGGAACTCTCATTGAATCTGGTGTAAATGTAAGTTCCAGAAACCAGTGAGAATTCCAAAAATGTATCTAGAAATCATTCCACACCTACTAATAATTTCCAGGTGGACACTTCCCCAGAGTTAAATTCTAATAATTAATCTGTTTAGGACATGTTAAAGATATGTAAAACTCCTATATCACTGGACTCTCTCAAGAGAAATATGATGATACGGAAAAAACACCTTTCTTTGCTCATGCCATCTAGATTACCTTCAACATCTATCACGAGATCTGGATTACTGCCAATACCAATCCTGATACATTTCAAAGGAAGTTAACTTGCCTTTGCTGCATACCCTCATCTGAGCAAAACAAAAAAGTTAATGTAATATTTATAAGGTAATAAGCACAAAGAATCTCATAAGAATGCGTTAACTGGGATATAGATGATCCATGATCCCCTAATACTATATTATACTCTATATCACAAGTCATTTACAGCAAGTATTTCTAAAGTAAAATGTATTTTTTCTTAACATTTGTCTCTTTGGAAGGCTACATAGAAATGGCAACATCAATTAATATTTTATAACATTATGCATAATAATAATAAAAGTCTTCTAAACTAATATATAGAAAAATCAAAATTTCACACTGCTTTTGAAAAGAGGGTTTAACAAGTTAGGAGTCACGTGATTTTTGCGAAATAGGCACATTCACAAAATGTGTTTTTAAGCCATTGGCAGTACAGCTGTGCATTGCTGTTTCAACAGGTTCATTTCCCCTTTCCAGACCAGCAACAGCAGCTCGTACCACATTTCAGATCAGGTTTTTTTGCAAGCCAACTGCCCTACATGCTTTGCTGAACTTTTTAATTCCCAGACTCAGTGACTTCAAAGTAACACAAACTGCTCCCACGGGAACTTTTGGAAGCTTACGCTATGATATGTGCTGGATTTCCCCAAACTGACAAAGGGTGATGAGTCACCTCAGCACTAATCCTAAAATCACTGAAGTGTAGCAAGTGTCCTCGAAGGAAGGGTTCACAACACACGGACACTCTGCAATGCCAGAGCTGGGCTGAATTTCTGCCGTGACAGGTACACAGAGATTCGTGTGTGGGTACCTGTGGGGGCACACACGTACAGACATCCAATCACTTGTGTTAGCATAAAGGTGTCATTTCGACAGTGTTTTTAGCTATATTTAGAGTGTGAAATTTTATTGATTCACAAAAGCAGCAAGGAATTCATGGATCATGCCAAAGGCAAATGGATCGGTTTATTTTTAATCAGCTCTAGTAAGAGCCCAAACTCATAGAAGTAGAATGCAGAGTTTGAGCTGGTTTGGGTTATTTTTACCTCTACATAGGTCAAATTCTCATCTGACTTTCAGCAGTAATTCACACTGCTTAAGGTGGGAAACACTGAAAAAGACATCCTTATAAACTGCTTAAAACTTCAGCTTTGTACTCATACTCTTCTCATTAAAAGGCTGACAGTGTTTCTAGTTATAAGTGAGAATAGATAATTACTTCATAAATACTTTGAAACAATTATTTCCTGCTTGATTTTCTAAAATTTTTGTTCAGCATATATACGTTAGTGCTGCATTCTTCATTTCAATTCTAGTACTTTTTGCTCTATTTCACAAGTATGTGCAAATAGAAGTTTAGCATTGTTTTCCCAATGATTGTAGCCACTGATCCCGAAGAAGGACTAAATTAACCAACTCCTCTAGGCATACTTCTGTTTTATGTGAAATAACTTCTGGGAAATACTTTTCCTTGTAACTTACTTCATACATTCAAAGATTTATAATTTGCAACTCTTATCTGTTACATCTAAACCCAACAAATTCAAGAGTGTCTTGATCGATCTTACAGTGACCACAGAAAGATGTTTAGGTGATGTATCTGGAGTAATGAACCCAGAACCAACACACTTCAGGGGACAGAAACTGTAAAAACATACAGCCTTTTACAGTTACAAGTCCTCTTCAGTGGACCTCGATTCTGGAATCCTCACTGGTGTGATGTGATCAAGGGTAGAAACTACTCCCATCTCAAGACAGGATGGAGAGGTCGCTTAGAATCGAAGTCACCTTTGTACAAAGATTTGAAGCTTTGTAGATTAGGAATTTTATAATTCTGGAAATAAAAGTTATATTTGACTGTGACTAAACAAACAAAATCACTGCTGAAATGAGTTCTCACGGGGACATTACATAGAGCAAATCGCCACTGAAAATTTCCTCCAGCTCAAGAGGAATGGAGATTTAAAAAGAGAATCAAAACAAGCATATCTAAAAAGAAGTCAAACATTACCTGGAAGCAGCTTAGCGGTTTCTTACAGAGAATGTACAAAAGGCCAGAGAAAACCCTTTGCCTCATATTTACTGCAGAATTTAGAGGCTTAAAGTACTTATGCTGCTTTTATGAAGCATGTAACACGAAACTTTCATCTAGCTATAGTCTTTAGGCTACACACTGTGGCAAGATTAAAAGAAAGGTGGTCTGGATGAAAATGGATTCCTTTTGCTTGCAGACATTTATTATATCATTCATTACAGTGAATGAAAGCTAGAACATATTGACATTTCTGGCAGAAAGTTTTTTTAAAAAAAAAAAAGACCTGAAGAAAATGGAGACTTTTCACTCTATTAGCTGAGGACAGCACATAGAGAAACAAGAAATCTTTACTGAACCAGAACATAATGAAAGCAATTTTAAGGTATCAACTTTGCACCAGAACAATATTGCTTGTTGTGCAAGGAATGACAAGGTGGGCATGCTCCTTCTCCCACTTGAGAAGATGAACAAGATCCTGCAAATTAATGAAGCAAAATCAAGAGTGTGACACCATGAGAAGGAGTTCTGTACACTTCATAAGTAGGTAGGAGCAAATAACTGTATCTGAACCTGCCAGGAAACAGGATAGATGGTTTTACAAGCTGCCTTTCCCAAAAACTACAGTGCCACTGGAAATTGATTCTTCCTCAGTTAAACAATGTCGGTTCTACTCCTTTTGAGCAGCTGAGCTCTCTTGCACTGCACATGACGTGAAACTCCAGGAGCAGGTGGTGCACTGAAGAGGCAGCACACTCAACTCTACTAATGTGCTACTAAGGTAATTGAAAATTCAGCAATACTGCACAGGGTAATTGAAAGACACAAACAGCTTTGATCTAATATTGCCATTATCTAATATTGCAAACATCCATCTCTCAATCACATACACGGTTGTTTTAAGATCATAAAAACAATTTAAATATAATTATAATGAATGTTCAAGTCTTCTAATTTAATAAGGCTACATCTGGTTTTACTACATCAAATTTCTTTTAATGTTTTATTATATAAAAGCAATTAGGAATCTACAAGCAATACAGTGGGGGAAATTTTTTTATCAGAAAAGATGTATTTGGTTGGAAGCCTTCTTACAGTAACACCACTCATAATGTTTATATTGAGCAACACCTGCCTTTGCCAACTTTTAGGATAGGCATAATCACTTTTGCTTGATAATTACAGGAGAGAGACAATGTTCATGGAATATTTTGAAAATTGAGTACCTACGTTTACGAGCACTCAAACTGGGCACAAAGAAGTTATCACTAAAGCTGTAGGGTAAGACATCCTTCACCATTAAAAAAAAGGAAAACAGCTCTACCCATCAAGTCTGACGTGCAGGTGAGGGATGACTTCCCACACCAGCTATCTTCCTGGGGCTATTCTTACCTCAGGCAATCAGGATTTTGGCAGGTCAAGTGTCCTGAGCCCAGGACTGACGTGTCAGGTGGTCCTAATCTGAAATGGGACTGCCAAAGCGTGACCCCACTGGCAAGTCCAGCAGGCTTCTGTGTTGATGACATACAATGGAAATTCGAGCTACAATGGATTTAACAGCCCCTTAAAACCCAGGCTGCCAAGAACCTCAACGCTGCGTTGTAAAGCAGACACTAAGTGACAGGGAGAAAGTGTCATTGTTCTGTAAGCCACTAAACATGAACTCATACTCAAGAGCCGAGCCAGAGCCGATTTTGCGAAAACTAAAACCTGCAAAAACTAATCCCAAGCTTAGAAGTTAAAGAAGTAAAGAAGCTCCTACTGCTTGAGCAGGCTGTGGGATATGACAGGTGGCTTCTCCATGAGAGGGAGACAAAGGAGCACATTTCCTTATCTAAAAGGCATGGTCACTGTGCAAGAGAGACCCAAATGACAGACATTGCCACCAGCTGTAGAGGCTTTGAGAAGAGGAATGGAAAATGTAAGAGTCCATTGTATAAATTATTTCCCTGATCCTGCCTCTCTCCATCCCTCTGTTCTTCCAATAAAACATGCACATTTCAATACTGGAAAGAATTACTTCTACATGTGTTTCTTTCATCAGCCCAGTACACAATAAGATAATACAGAGAATGAATACATTTTGCTCCTGCCAGATGTGATCTGGAGTCAGAAACACCCCAGCTACAAATAAGTTCTACCAGCTCCACAGGAATCCTTTATTTTATTTTTAAGTGACTTAAATAATCTGAAAATTACTTGCATCCACAAATTTTCAATCACTGAATGGTTGGAGGCTAATTGGAGAATTATCTTTCCAGCGGGGAAGTATTCACATTTATTTTGCATGGCAGGTTCTGCTCATTGGTAAAGTAACGTTTGTTTATTTGTTCTAACAAAGTATATTAATAAACACATGGGTTTTGAAATAGCAGATAAAACCCCTTGGAAACAGAATCCATCCAGCGGTGCACTTACATCCTCATGGCACCAAATCCTTACAGCTGAAGGGTTGGGACACATTCATTTTGCCATGCCTACAAACAACCCTGTCCTTCCCCACAACCTTCGGACACACGCAGACATGGAGATTTTGTAAATACACTTTCTTAGCTTTGTCCCAAACAGACATTTTTATTCTTTGCAAGCATTCTCTTATTACTCATTCATAATGGCAAAATTTTTGCTTATTTGATTAAAACTCCATTAGGACAATATGCTGTGGTTTTAAGTCACCTGATTTGTCAGGAGGAACAAAAATTGCAGCCAAACCAGCAGTAACTCCATCTAAGTTTCAGCAGAACTCAGAAAGGGTGGCAAGATCTTGCCCAGGTCACTTTTGCCGATCTCCAGTTCCTAACACAGCAGCTGCAGGTGAATTGCCATAGCATGGAATTTGCTACAGCCACAAAGTTTCTTAGCCACGACTTGGGTGGGAATTTGCCCCAACAGAGAGCCTGAAACTGCTATGCCAAGCTTTACTTGAAACCTGAGCTAGGTTATGTTTACACTCACATTTGTCAGCAGCACAGACCTCAGGATCTCATTAGCCACTGCATTTTAACAACACAAAACAGATTCCCACACCAAACAAAACAAACAAATCCCCACAACCCCACAGCATAACTTATTATTCTCTAACAGAGTCAGACTTCAAAGACACAAAACTCAGAAAAGCATTCAATTTTATCTTTTGAGAGAGATCAGTTCAGAGAGCTTGGCTTCACTCTCTGCCCAAGAAGAGGAGCTTTATGCAATCCAAGATGGCATATTCTAATAGGAAAAAATGACAGAATGATGAACATTAAAATAAATGAGGAGTGGGACCGAAGTGGCATAACTGTACCTTCTCTCATAAATGTAGATCAAAAATTATGAGGAAGTTGATCACACTGGGGAATTGCAAGATTTTAAATAAGGTAACACTAGTTGCACTTAGCAAATAGAAATCTGTAAAAAACATGGACAACATTATAACAGAGTACAAGGAAAAAATGTGAAATGGACAAAAACTGTCTCAGAACACAGTGATGAGAAACAGTTGTGTCTGCTTGTGCTTGTCTGAAATCACAGCTATTAGCAGCACTATTAATTGTAGGAGAACAGCACTTTCAGCTGTGATGTCACTGCATTCTTATAAACACATTCAGACCAAGGCAAAGCCTTGAACCCACTCTAGTCAGAAGGAGAGGCACATTTAGAGCTGAATGGAGTGGATGTCTCATCGCTTTGGACATGTGGGAGAGCTGGCAGATTTGCTGCCCCTCTGTACGGGACCGTAAGAAAATATTTAGAACACATCAAACATGAGACAGGCCCACCGTGCAATTCTGCACAAAGATTTGCAAAAGCTTCATGCAACCCATCTTGCAAAACACACCCTGCCTACAAGAAGCAGCCTGACAAATAAGCAGTCAAATGTCACACGTATTCTCAAGGTTGTAATTCAATTAGTGCTTTCAATGACACAACTATTAAAGAAGATGTGCAATTATATCAATATTAGTCATCACAAACTTTATTTCAGCACTTTTAGAGCTCGATTCATGCACCACATGCATCAGTCCTCAAGTACTGTTGTGTCTACTTGATCTCTTTATGTCCCTATTTGAATGAAAGGTTATACCTGATTATGTAGAAAAAAACAATGATCAAAAGGAGTGAAACTTCAGGTAAGTTTCACTTAATGGACTAGAGACAAGAGGAGGAATGAATTCATTTTGTGATACTCTGTAATCCAGTGACTGACTGCACTGCTTGTTGCCTCCTGCAACCACACCACTGGCAGAAAAAACACAGTACTCTTTGCCAATGGCAATGGGCAGGTGTCACTGCTTTCACATTTACTTCTTCAGACATCATTTAAGTAGGAATAGCTAGCCCATGCCAACATGATAAACGACCTTGTTTTTCATGGATGCTATGTACCAGCAGCTAAGCTATTAACCTATAGAGGAGCAAACCAGAATTTGATGGATTTTTAAATATTGCCTGTTAGACTACATAAAAACTCTGTAATGATTTTAAAACAATGTAAAAGAAAATACTGAGGGGCTTCCATTAGACTCAGCAATTCACAGCACATAGTGCATTCTCCATTACAGAATAGCTTAACCTTTTTTTTAAACAGTTGTTTTAATTATATTCACCACATTTCTATTGAGTTTAGAGAGAAATAGATGTGCCATGGCTCCTATTGTAAAATGAAAAAAAAATCAGTTTATCTGTTTGCAGTATATATGGAAACAAGTCAAAGTTAATGATGCCTAAAGGCTATTGCCTATTTTCTGCTTTACTTCAAAAGGCCTTAGAAATCAGCAGGGTCCATAAATCACTTGGCTGTTCTGCAAATCTTGTCATTACACTTATAATTTCTTGCCCCTCTTTGGGGGTTTAAGAATCTGCTCATCACTGCTAATGCTTTGCATACGTTACAGACCTAAGATTGTGTCAGGCAAAAAACCACAGGCAGTAAAAAGCAAATTCCCTTCAGCCTCTATCTCCTCATTGTCTAAAGTTAGTAACGCTATTTAGTCGCTCCTTGCTTTCATGAAGAGTAAGTTTTGCTTCTCCACCACTTTCCAGGTTCTCATTTAAAAATCAATGAGACTTCAAAAGAAATGAATACATTTTCTTGAAGGTGCGCACAGTTCTTCCAGAGCATGGATCAAAGCTGGAGTAAATTTCTATAAACACTTCTCATTATTTTTGGAGCATTCGCCAACTCTTTCAAGCATGCTGGGGATTTCAAATTGGCCAGTAGGAGATGTCAGTAGATCCAATTTCTATGGTTTCACAGACAAATTTACCTTCTTTTTTTCAGGTAAATGATTATTCAACAGCAGTCTGTCATCGGCCCCCGCTCCCCACTTTTTAATTGTAAATGCATACATTGCAAATCAAAGACACTCAAGTTTTGAGCTAATCAGACTGCACAACAAATAAGCATTTGAAGAGTATAAATTGAGGCCAGTACTGCCCTAATACATATTCCCACAGAATACTGCTTCACAGCTTTGTTCCCATTAGGTGAGGCCTCACAAGAGAAAGACATCAGTGTGCAGAGGTAAGTCTAAGAGTCAAAGGGATCAAACTCCAGTTAAGATGTCTTTGCGTTACTAATTGCACACACTTTAATAGATCATTCTAGAACAGTGAAAAATAGGACAGCATATCTCAGGTTACTGGACTGATAGGAGTTGCAGACAGGCCTTTCTCTTTTTCATTTATAAATAAGGCTAGACACAACATTCTTAAGAAACATACTTGCATATGCATCCCTTCTTCACAATCCAAAACAGCCAGAGAAAGAATGCAGACTAGTCATTCAGGTAAAATTCCTCTGCACAAAAAGAAGCTGCATTCAGTGGCTCCCATAATTTCTTCAAATAAGGCAGCTGATTGTAACTTCAGAAAGCAACGCCAAGCGGCTAACAGGAAGATCAAAGCATTTTACTGTCTGCATTGAGAAGATTACACTGTTAGACTAAAAGCAATGCAGACAAAGACTGATAAAAGATGACTCAGTTTTCTTTTGGAACTGAGCAGTTCGGACATTAAAGTATTTGGCCCATTTTACATTAGAATTCCATATCAGAACCATCAGTCTCAGTTCTAATATTTATGGTCCTTCCTTTCCTGAGTTCAGAAAAATACTTCGAAATGACTGGATGCAGTATTATTGCATAGCCAAAAATAAATTTGTAGCAGAACTACTTAATTGCTCTTTGCACTGTTAGACCACTCTCTTGGGACATACAAGGTGGAACTAAATTCTCTCTGATTTTCCCATACTAAATAGGCAGCAGATTATCATCTGTAGGTCCAGATTTGCATCCCTTTCCCTAATAAATGGAGTAATTTGCTAGACTAGAATCAGATTTGTCACATCTGTGAACAGAAATCCTTATCCTGACCTTAGAAAACTGGCCAGTTTATTGGCCAATAAACACTACACTTGCTGGTACTTGCACAGATTTATAATACAAGCACAGAAGCCGCAAGAAAAAAGTGGTCAAAGCTTTAAATAACAGCCAGTCCAGAAAGATGGTCAGCTAAGCACTGAAGGTGAGAGGTTCCTGCATCTTCACACCAAAAGCACTGAAAGAAAGGTGAAAGATACCTGAATAACATGAAATTGCCCAAACCTTACAATATGAAAAGCTTGTTCTTGGATTGCCGGCAGGTTCAAAATGCACACATCCTTATATAAGCTCATTTATATGTCTTAGTAGAATTCTTAACCTCCTTTTTTTGCAAAGCTCAACTGTAAATATTTCTGCACTTCATTGTGATGCGATAGAATGAAACCTTACAGAGAAGGTAACAATATTCTCGCTCCATAAAACATGGTGTGGAAACTGTGCTGAAGGAGATTCTGTAAATGCGTGCAGGCTGCCTATTCTAACCAACTGAAGACAGTACAATTCACACATAATTGCCTAGCTCATTATATCAAATCTTGTAAATATTTTATTACGCTGCTTTACAGAAAATGCTCTTTGAATCTGCCACTGCTGCACATTCTACACCTACTCAGCCATTATACTGGAAAGAGGTGAGTGCCATCATCCACAGCAGAGAACACGGTATCAGAAGCAGCACAGCAAAGGAAAGCAAGGAACTACAGAGAATTTATAGTGGATAGTTCCTCTGCACGGCAGCCTAAAAATTTAAGTAGGTCTCGTTTCAGTTTTGCTTGTCAGTAGTTCATTCCTTTATCAGAACCCCTGCCCCATAAAGGGATGTGTAAAAATGGGGAACAGAAACAGCATGGAAGCAGCTACAGCAGAAGCCTGCTACATAAGCCATACGTTTTAGGTGGAAAAATAATACTTTATTGGGATTTTGCCTAACAATACCAGCACTTCTATTCCACACAGAAAATAACACTCTCAGCTTCCTTGGCTCCTGAAATCTCCTATGGAAAGCAGACTACAAATTAGACATTGCTCAGAAACACTTAATCCTTTTGTGTTTGATTTCAGTCCACTTCTCTATCGTATGAGGCAGTCAGAATTTACACCAGACTATCCTTCCACACTTCATTCACAACCTCACTTCATTACCTTGTCTTCTCCATCTCTCTCTCTCCCAGTTAGCAAAAAAGCTATTAAAAATTTGTAGCTAAAAATGATTAAGGTGTTTCCTAAGTACACTGAATGATACAATCTATTGGAAAAAGACAACTGTCAGGTTTGTGAAGAACAGTTGACTGCAATGCTGTGCTTTTGTTAACTAGTAATGGCAGCTTGGGTGGGTTTAATTTCTTACCAATCAAATCAGAGTAGGATCATGAGAAATAAAACTAAATCTTAAAAACACCTTCTCTCCACCCCTCCTTTCTTCCCAGGCTGGACTTTATTCCTGATCCTCTACCTCCTCCCCCAAGCGATGCAGGGGAATGCCACCTCTAAAGCCCACCCACTACCAAAACCTTGGCACGCAAACCCATTACACAGCTGAACAAGCCAATATTTCAGGTTTCATTTGCTTTTAGTAACAAATTGATTGTACTGCTTACACGTAAAACACTGCTATAATTTTTATATGAGTGTTTTAAATATAGAACTGGTCTTTAAAAATGAGTATTTGTGGAAAAACATTAAAGGTAATAAATAGCTGTGATATTCGAAATAAGGACAGAGCTATGAAACTAAATCAAGGACCCAGGCATTCGTATTTTTTAAAAGCACAGTTTTTCAGTTAAGAAGTAAGATGCAGCCCTGTAAAGAAAAGCCATACATTAAACCACTAAACCCTTTAGAAGGAAAAGAAACAAACAAACCCCGCCATCTATGCTAACTGTTCAATCATTACTGCTCACAGGATAGAGAGTCTACAAGCTGAAGTGTTACCTCCTCACTTATTACTGGAAAAGAGATTGTTCTTTGGTTTATTAAATCCATGACAGTGAGTACAACAAGAAGAAGTAGCGTATTTACTAAGATAACTTCTGAATAAAATTTCCTATTTGTGCTAGTTGGCCTTTATCCCCTGAAAATGACTGGTATACTTCCATGAGCCGGTATCTTACCTGTTCTCTTGGGACAGATTTATTAATGGGAATAGTATTTGGGGAAAAAAATTGTCGCTATCAGAAATAACTGAACAGCATGGCAGGTGGTGTTGGAGAGATTGCACAAGAACTTTCATTTCAGAAGCAGAAAGGCAGAACTCTCAGTACTAAAATCAACCCAAATCCCAAAGCACACATTTGGTGCCACTGCTTGATTATTTGCTTGATTCAAGATGCACTTTCTTGCACTTTGATTTTGATGTTTTTGTGACTGAACTGTGACCACATTTTTAGCATCAGTATTTGTGGCACAGAAACCCTGTTTATGGCAGACATTTAAGTTTACTGTCGCTGGGGCTGATGTTTAACCTATTACATGGGATCTCTTAGCATCACTCAACTAGTGCTGGGCACGACTTGGAAAATTCTTCTTTCTCATGTTTCCATAGGTTTTTCTCAGTATGCACCTCGGTGACTACTGGAACAGCCAGTCCACATGTTTATTAGCAAAACACAAGACTTTCAGAAGGATGTTTTGAGCTGGGAATATAAATTTTCATAGGTCCTGATACTGTCATAATCTCAAGTGTGTATTTACAAAACGTGAATATGTAGAGACCATCCACTTGTTTCATCCAGCACCATTTCTGTCTTCCTCCTTTAGGATTCGGAATAAAAAGCTGCTTCTTCTACAGTCCCTTGTAACAGGCATTTATATCTGTATATATATTTTCATAAGCTCTTTGGGTTACTTCTATGCCTATTATAAATAAAGGAAGGATTATTTTAATGAAGAAATCATAGGCACATCTATGAAGCACAGAAAGACACATGCCAAAACCAGCTGAACTCTAGATGAGGGTACAGAGAGTACGTATATAAGCTTCAGCAGCAGGAGCCAACTTGCAAACTATTTTGATGAAAAATTAATTTTAAACAAAAACCCTGATTTGTTCTATTTATTTGGCATTGACAGCTCCACAAAAGTGATGCTTCTTTTCAGTGACATTTGCCAGTGCAAGTTTGTTTTTTTCTTTTAATCAATGCAAGACAAAGTTGGATGACCTTTTTCACCTGTGGCCAAGCTGTCACACAAGCAGTTCAACTCGTTCTCTGCTTCCCAGAGAAAACCATCTCAGAGACACACGGATCTGAACCGCCACTTAAGCGCAGGCTGAGTGCTAGAGAGCATAACTCATCTCATACAGGCAGCACCTCAGATCTCAATCTGTACCAGTACTGACATGCAATCTACACGCAGCAACTTGGTCAGAAAACATCTCTGGACTCGAGGTAAATCGTACCCATTTTCAGAAAAAGCACATATGAGTGTCAAGTGAGCTGCTCCTCGTGGTGTCCAAAGACCTGCACAGCTCCTCCAGGGTGTGCTCCATAGCACAGACACTGCTTTAGATCATGATTAATCTCTCCATCATAAACAAGAAGTAACAATAGCAGGTACTTGCTAGCACTGAATCACCTCTTTATTGCAATGTTTCTCTTTATTGTAATATAGTTTTAATTAGCACTTACAAGACAGGCCTGTGAGATCTGGTGAAGCGTGGGGCACACACGACAGGTTCCTAAGGCATCCATTTCTGCCTGTTTAATAATTATGGTGATATGCTGAACACTACCCAGGATATTAGACATTCATTAGGATGTTATCTTTGCTCTCTAGGAGGGATTTTATATTTTCATATTACTTAAATATATGCTGTGCAGTTAACCAATTTTAAATACTCATAAACACAAGGAAGATTAAGTTTTATCCGCGTTTGAGTTTCAGAAGCTTACAGTGTTTGAAAAATTCCAAACTCTGGATAAAACTTGTGCTTTTTATTGACGCTCTCTGTCCTTGCTTGATCCCCAAAATCTCCCCCAAACACAGCTAGTGTTCAAACTATCAGTTCAAATAAGGGAGAGTAGAGAAGAATCATTATACAACTGAATTTCTTATGTACACTCTGAATCCTAGGAAAAGGAGACAAACACCAATTGGTTTCTGTCACTGTGGATAATAAAAGCAGATCTTACAAAGACTTTTGCTGGTAGGAGAGGCTCCATAATTTATTCCCAACAGTACTTTAATTTAGCCAGCCTCAAACGAAACGAGAAGCACAGAAGGAATTGCAATTCTGAAACGTTTTTCTCCAAGTGTTTCCCAGGATTACTCTGCTTTAACTACCCTTGCTGAAGGTTGTACCTTACATCAAAACCAGCTCTTAGTTTGCCAGTTTGATTCTCTAAAGCCTTTCCAATTACTCATTTCCCCTGACTTCTCAACTATCACAGAGGAGCAAAGAGGGCTGAACAGAGCAGGAAAGAAAAGAGAAGACAGAGAAATTCAGTTTGTCAAACCTACTTTCACAAAATGTGGACATTAATACAGCGCTGTATCAAACATATCGCAGTGGTTTCTCCTTAGAAGCTTTAACGTAAAATGTTTTCAAAAAATACCTTAAAAAGAATATTTATAAAAGTATTGATCAATTTTTGTGCTTCATCTCTCTAGTCACACGTATTTTTACGGTAGACTATTCAAAGTAGAGAAAATCTTGAATCACATAGAGTGAAACTTGTACTACAAAAATTTTTCCAGATTTTAATTCTCAGTTAAGCAAAATGAATTTTAAATTCACACTCTGATGAGGAAGAAAAATGAACGTGACCAAATAACTTGCTGAGCCTCATATTTTTCTCTACAAGCACAGGTAACTTATTCTGCTCAGGATTAAATGCATACCGGAAAATTTTCACATCTGAACAAGCCACCTTGAGAAGAAAAATAGAAGGGCATGAACTTCTTACAGAAAAATGTAAAAACATTCTCTTTTCTCTCTAAAGCCAAAAAACATTGGAACCTTACTTTGTTTGAACAAAGGATAGCTTTTCTCTAGCATTCAGTTGCACTGAAGATAGGATTTTATCCCTGTTACGCATCATTTTGTGTAGAAATGGGCATTCTTTAAATTCAGAAAAAGCTGCAGAGAATAAGCTGCAGGTCAAAAATAAAACATATCTATTTCCCAGGATTACTCCATTCCAAGGACTTTAGCTGAGGGGTGTACATTAGCTTAAAAGCTAGCCCTTAGTTTGCAAGCTTGAGCCATACATTTCTATTTACTTTTCCCCAACTTCCAGGTGCCCGCAGACAAAACTATCCCTGATCCACACGCAAGAGTTTTCTCTTACTGTGAATTATGTAAAGCTACATTTCAAATGTGTTACACAGCTGTGCTGGAGCAGGAAGGGAACAGCTTTGTCCACAGCCACAGAGGGTGGTACAAATGCCGATCACGTATGGCAGCAGTGGCCACACACCTTTATATTCATGGATCATAAAACTGAAGCACACTGTCTGGGCAGAAGCCAGAGCAAGAGTCCCAGAGATGGAAGGCTCGAGTTCATGAAAGTTAAAGCAGCTGCACAACTTTCACCAACACCACATAGAGATTCGGGCTCTGTACAGAAAATTTCTTCACTATTTTAGATACTCTGAAGAGGGTACTATGGTAATATTTTAATATTTATGAAGAATTCAACACAATAAAGAGATTAAAATATTTTCCTAGCAGTTTGCTAAGTTTTATAAATACCAACACCCACAAGTTTCTATATTTTACAAACATCAATATTTACCCATCATCATGAGAATAATTCAGTCTTAGTGATCTCATGAGCTGCATTTAGCCGATGTTACACAAGTTACACCAAGCCCTCTACACCACCATCCAGCAGGACACACTAGATCCCAAATTTTCCTAGCCTGCTATCAAAAGCGAGCCTGCAGTAGCTGTGCAGTATCCCCCCAGTCACGTTTGACATTTTAACAGCTTGTCTGCTACTGGCACATAAAGCCAGAGCACAGGGACCGGCACGAAGGCAGAACACAACCATCAGTCTTTGTTACACTTGAAACCTCGGTGGCAAAGCCAGAGGAAGCAGCTTCCTCTACTCAGGCACCATATACGCATATCCACACTGAGTTTTCTCCTTACTGCTACTGCCAGGGAATACACTTTGCTTCTGGAACAATCTACAGCTCTTAAATGGCAGTGAATTACGTGGCTTGCACCAAATACTTGCTTTTTTCCTGCTGCCGTCTCTCCTGCACTGTAACTCCTCCCAGCTCAGGACCATATTCACATATACCACGTTACAGATGAACAATCAGCCTCTACTGCCATTACCACAACAATTTATTCAGACCTCATTTTAGAATAAAAGATCCACAAGGAAAGAAGGCTGAAGGACAAATAAAGCATCATAAAACATAGCCTGGGGGTCACTGCATGAGCACAGCTGTAACAGGAGAATACATCACAATACCACAACACAAAATAGCACTTACTTACAACAGGATCCACACCCTTCTCGTCTGTCATGCTCAAACTGCAATGGAGGCAGGGCTGCTACAGCAGCTCCAACACCATCAGTAATCTCGCAGGTATTTTTAAATCACCAAGTTCATCTCTCTGAGAGGAAAGTCAGATCACATTGTCTATCCTGAACTTTTCCCTAGGGTCAGGACTCTGGGTCACCAGCATCCATAGTCATCCAGCTTTTAACTTTTCCTGAAGACAAGCCAAAAGTCCTCACACACTTTTCTTTCAGAGGTGAGTCGGCAACTGCCCCGCACCTGCCCCCAGGTGTTCTCAATCTCCCGGCACCGCCCCCAAGGCCACAGAACAAAGAGTTAATTAAGGTCATTAACAGCTTCAGCTGGGCTGGGCTGGCCACAGCTGAGTCCGATCCTGACTACCAACGTTCACACCTTTAAACACCCCCAGAGCGCACCTGGGTGGCCGGGTCAGCACTTACTGAGGTTACGGCAGAAAACACTTTGAGCACAAAGACGGGGATTTTAATTTGGAATAGGTGACTTATCCTTCAAGGTTACACCCTACAGTTATAGAGCAAACGGGAAGGAAATAGAATATATCTGCATAATAATATTTTATTAATGATACTAGCTGAAATACATCAAAGCCTGACTTCCTAGAGGCTTAGTGTGTTCTTACACACCCAAGCAGGCAGGGAAAGCTGTGCCAGTGAGGAGAAGGTACTCTATGCTAAGCCTTCTTGCACCAAAAAAAATAAAATTGATACTATTATTAAAACTTTCATCTCACCAGACAGCCTGGAGAAGAAACTATAGAGCAAAGCTTTGATAAGTCTCCCTGACTGCTCATGTTTTCAGCACATTTTGAGCGTAGAAACAACTCCCTGAAGAAAAGCCCTGTTCAGAGGAAAAGTCTAGGAAACAAGAAGCAGCAAAAGCCCATGTGCTTCCTGTAGGGATTAATTACCTGTGAGGAACGCTGGGAGTCTGCTCCGGGGGGACTTTAGGGCAGGTTATTCTTACCCTACAACATCTCCCTGTGGCTGGGAGAACAAAGCAGCTCCTCCCACATACCGTGTACTGCGCTCCTAATGAGAGATACGCGGCTTCGTGGGACCCATTCAGAGCAAATACACGTCAATAAATTTAAAAAATCGTATAAACAAAGAATTAAAAATAACGCTTTCAGACCCAATTGTGGGTTATTTAGTAAACGATTTTACAAATACCTAGACCTTTTCATCTAAACAAACAATTTGAATATAAGCTTTTATTTTAAGTGAGTCCACCACATCCATGAAGTTGGAGACAAATGTCAAAGGGAATATATATATATCTGTAGGCAGCATTTGATTTTCTCTCTATAATTAACCAGTTAAAAATTTTAATATATCCTCGCCTCTATATTTATAGCCAAAAATTATGTAGTTAAGATACTCCTGCTCATCAGAAACAAGTAGGATTAAAAGATTTTTACTGCAGATAAAATCAAATGAAATTCAAAAAATCATGTTGTTTTTTCTAAATATTGGGGGGACTGTTAAATTTATACACAAATATTTCTTTAAAGAAAACAGATTTAACCCTTTCTCAAGACTCAGGATATTCTGTAAAAAATTATTGATGGTTTTAACAGTCAATCTGATTGTTTTCCAAGTTTCCAGAATGCCAAAGCTGCAAATGCACAGTAATGTGTTTGGAGATTTTCACCTGAAAGGGAAAACCATTCCTGAGCCTTCATGCTACTGCTCTGACCTGCCTGGTCTCAGGAACCATTCTATCTTCGAGTATGTTTAGAATTACAATTTCATTTCTAACTGCATATCATGTCCTTTACAGAGTACAATATCTGGGGACTTTAATGCTATTGCACCCTTCAATCCCTTCAGAAATAGGATGAACTCCTTTTTAAAGCTCCAGTAAGCGACATTCTTGGCACAGTCTGCATGAGAACTTGCTTCCTTCCTGCTTCAAATCACCAGATCATATCACACTTCATAGGACAGAGAAAAAAAAAGTATAAAAAAATAAAGATATGAGGACTTTAAGACATTGTCCTCATAAAGTGTCTGTTAGGCTCTGTGAGCTTGAAAGTTTCTAACATGAAATTCTGCCAATGAGTTTGCTGGAGTAAAGGATTTAATTTTTATTCTTCTGCTCTTTGCCTCGATGATAAATAAGATCCAACAATTAATGAGTGTGTGCTGCCCATCGAAAATGTTACATGGATCAAAGATAAACAAATATTTCATGCACTAAAAGTGCAAAACAGAAATGGGAAAAAGAAGTAAAGTAAATGAGGAACAAAGAAATTAACATGTAATCAAATTGTTATCATCAGTTGGGATTATTTGTGAACTCACATTTACTTGAGTTGTACCAGAGTTTTAGAAAATTACACTTTAGAAATGCACATAAACATCTTGGCTGTAGCCATAATTCAATCTTCAAAATTAATAAAATTCCAAATTTATTTTCATATTTTCAGATTTCTACATTCATACAGGTATTGGAATGAATTTATTCATCAGAAATGTTCTAATATTTGGTCCCTTATTAACAGTTGACTCATTTTGGCACAGCGATTTTCAACTGAGCTGATTTCATTCAAAGTCATATGGCTGACTCACGTTTATCATGTACATTAACAGTTAATGCTGCAAGTAGTACAACCAAACACTAATAACATGACTGGTTACAAAATCTGTAGGACAATTAGTCTTTATATATTTTAAGCCCATTAAGCACTCCTACATTTAAACCAGATGTTACCATTTGTAACCTAAATAGCTCTTTGGTCTGTACTTCGCATGTTGGCTCAGTAAATTAATGCTTTCAGGGCAATTAAAAATCTAAAATAATCTGGAAGCACAAAGTCCTGCTGAAAATACAGCAATATATTAAATGGATGTTTTTTTTCTCCAGTGAATCAAATTGTGAAATCGCTGTTTTGCAAAAGTTTGGGCAAGATTTTTTTTGTCACCTCTGACAGAATCAGCAATATATAACTTTGCCTTCAGCATTTGGCGTTCACCTGGACCTCCTGAGAAAACACAGGGAAAAGCCAGGTGAGCACTGAAATGACTAATGTTGTATTTCAGTGTTATCAATACTACTATTTTCCACACTTTCCCAGAACACATGACAGAAAGCCCATTCACGTCAGAAGGGGAGAATATTAAACAAGACTATGTGTTTCTTTATAAAAATACGGACTATTTAACAAAACAATAGATGTAAAGTCCATTTGCTTCATATACTAACTATACTTACAATGTAACAGACACAGAAATATCATCTCTAGAAACAGAAGTGTAATTTGGGAATAAAAGCTTATGCAGGTAGGTATTTTTGTAATGAAACAGCAGTTTAAAAGAAGGAGCTAAAGCAGAGAGATGCAGAGAAGTTTAGGATGTGTTAAGCAAACAAACTCAGCAGTCGTAACAGGCAAGGTAAGGTTTTCAAACCTCTCCTGCTTTGAGACACCACTCCGTTCCCCAGTTAGAAAGGAGAAATAAGAACTGCAGTCGTGCAATATCCATGTGGAATACATTGTTGACAGCCGTGTAGATAAAGTTACACAGCCAACAAACACCATTCTAACAGCACAAGAAGGGAGAGCATCTGCACACCCACAACAACGTTTTAAATCACAGGTTTTTCTCCTGTCCGAAGTCACACATTCATCTGTGTCTGTAATGGACATGTACATCTGAACTTATTTTATTCAACTTTCTGAACCAGGAGAATATTTTAAAAAAATACTTTAGGTTACCTTAATAGGACAAGTTGTAGAATGTTTTACCATGTAAAAGACTTGCCAAGAAAATGTAAGCAGAGAAGTATGAAACTGCTTTGCTTTAAATATAACATTTGATAACAAGAGCTGCAATTACTAATCAAGGACATCAAAGACAAAACACACTCAAAAAGAGTTTAAATGTAAATTACTCCTTCAAAAAGACACAGCTTCATGCAATGTAATTAGATTCCTACCAATTATAGCATTAGAAGATTAATAGTAAAATACAAAATATAAGTAGGAATGGAAACACATAGGACACAACAGAAACTTTTTTTTTCTTTCCCCAGAAATACCTTTTTTTATTTATGTTAATCATTAAACAGGCAGACAGGAAAAAAATTACAAGCTGGGGCTATGAGACTGAGATTTTCTTCTTCATCACTTCTCTTTGTTTCTGTGATGCTGTCTCCCCGATATCAATACCTGTTTCTCAGGGTTATCTTCCAGCCCTTGCTCTTTCTTAGCCCCATTTTCCTCTTCTCTAACCTAATTTAATTTAATTCAATTCAACTTTCCTTAAATTAAATAATGGTGTTTGGCTTTACAGGTTACATGCTCTTGCAGCAGGTTTTACAGTTTTAAATAAATCATAGAGGGAATCCTGGCAGAACTTTCCCATAGCGGGTATGGGGGAGATTGAGCTAAAATGAATGCAAGTAAATGAAGCCCAAGCCCTAGGAGTCTCTACTACAGCATTTTTCCATTCATAGACAAAACGTAAGACAACGTTGATTAATGACTTTTCTTCTTCATATATCACATTACACTTCAATTAAAGATAGATTTTGAAGTTTGTGGCCTGACAGTACAGTAAATCTGGGTTTAAATCTGACAGCGCTGGATCAAAATCAATACAGTCATACAGGATAAAAATGCTGATCCAGCACAGGCTCCGCCTGCTCGCTCCAAATCATTCTGAGCATTCATAGAGGAATTTCAGACCAACCACTTTTCTGCTGAATAAGATGTCTCGGTAACACTTTTCTACAAGGAGACATCACAGAATGAATCTTGTGACTAACCAAGGTGACAAAAACTCCACATCCCAGATCCCTTGTTCTGTAATCTGCCAGACAGATTATCTGACTTCCCACTCGATCACACTGAGATCAACTTTGTACAGCAGTGCACGATTAAACTGCATGGAGCAGCCTGTCCCCGGGTTAGAGAGGAACACAGATGCTTCTGGGGTAAGAAGGCAGCACCCACATCTTCAGGGGCCAGGAGTGCAAATAAACTATGACTGTGGATTAGAAGTGCAGCCGGTTCCAAGAGCTGGATGAACTCCTAATTGTCTCATTACAGACAGTTCCCTTCGTTAGGTAAATACCTGTTTCCAGTAACTTCTGCATCCTCTGCCCTGGAGAAGCTCAGTTATCAAATCCAAACCTCGGCATGCCTTAATTCCCCCCTCTGGAAGTGGGCTGAAGGGTTGTGTGCTTCCAAGACACAGGAGGACAAATGAACCAGATGGCTCTTGTTCTTTGAACAAGTTCAAGAAATACTGAACTAAAAGCTGTACCTGTAACGACCCCAAGAGGACACCAGGTTTACATTGCCCCACAAAGAAATGGGACACAGGAAAGGCCAAATCTGCACAAAAATAAACAAGAAACATAAAAAGTAAGTTTATTTGAGAGAGAATCTGAATCAAAGTTTACGTGTTGGAATATGAATGAAACGTCATTTTGATAGTGACAACACTATGGAAACTGAACACTGTAAAAAGTATGAATTTTGCTTTTAAATTGCTTTCTACTGTCTCAGCTTATAAACACTTAGAATCTACAGCTTGGCAACATAATTCAGTTTTATCTAATACGGTTTTCCCATCATCTGTCTCCAAATAAATATCTCAAATAATGTGTAAGCAGTTTTACCTAGAATAAAAGTCTGTAACATTAGAATAAAAGTCTGTAATAGTGTTACAACATGAAAGTGGCATTTAGCAAATGCGACCAGAAAACAGAACGTGCTTCAGTAAGAATTAATATCCTAAACTGATGCACAATGAAAACACATTTTCCATCAAACCTATTTCACGCAGCCTCGTTTCTCCTGAGCACCAAGGCAGCAGAGGTGGATGGGATCCTGTGGGGAAGAGCCCACAAAGCCATTATGGATTTCTCGCCCATTCATACTCCAGCATAAGGAATTAAAATACTCATATATTGTTTTGTCCCCTGATTTTCTTTGTTTAAATTCTTATAAAGGTGGTCAGATGCCTTCGAAATTTGCAGCTTCTACTTCCCTGACTTACAGCTTCTCCCCTGACTAGGCAGGAGACAGAGGATGGCCTCTGAAGCAGGTCAGACCTGGGGAAGGGCTGGGAGGGACTTCGAGTTGGTGAATACAACAGACTCTGCAATTGGTGTTGACCAGTGAGAATTCCCAGTGCTCAGTTAGGGAGCTCTAGTCCCTTGTTCTACCTCAGCTACGTAAAAAAACCCTTTGAGGATCTGTTTTGCATTTAGTGGCAAAAAAGAGAGTTTTGTTTTAGGACTGAGAGCAGAACCTTCAGGTGTTCATAAAGAAGGATAAGTAAAAATGAAAAACTCAAGATTATCACACCCTTGTGGGGTTGGTGTTAAGATCCAGGCTTTGAAGAAAATTCACACACGGATTTCAGAAATTCCTAGTTTGGGTTTAGGCCTCTCTTTATTTCCCATAGTTTATAGTTTCTCATAGTATCTTACAGATTAAACTAGATTCATGTCAAGAACAAAACCAAACAAAAATTATAGTTCTCACAGCATTCTATTTCTTTCCTCACTATACATGGATAAAAATGCTCCATGTCATAAATATTACATAAGGGGCAACACATTTCAATAAAGCAAATGGAAATATTACATAAGGGGCAACACATTTCAATAAAGCAAATGGATACATTTTTGAAGATCAGGTATAATATTGGCCATATTTCACTTCAATCTTCAAAGAAGCAAAGAAATTATATTTTTAACAAGCTAGTAATAAGCCTGACATGCGAGGAAAATGTGCTGAATTTTTTTAATGAAACATGTTGAAAATTTCATATAAGACATCAATTAATTCCTTGCTTTCTAAACATAAAAAAGATTATAACTCAAAGCTCAAAGTGATTTTAAGCAGTACCTTTCCTGAATTCTTCCTTCTTTTCCCATAAAAAGCACAAGGCCACTTCTTCCCAACCAAAAGGAAGCACCAATCATATTTTTAAAAAGTACTTACTGGGAAAAACAAGTTGGTGGAAATGTTTTAGTTAGTTATACTATTACAGGGTCAGGTTCTGAGTCTAGGATCTGGATGTCAACAAGCCCAATTCTTCTTCATCAGCCCTTTGGATTTCCAAGGGCAGAGTACAAATACTCTTATCAAAATCCAGACCAAAACAAGTAGGTAAAAGAATTAAGAATAATGTATTTGAACCTCACACATATACAACATTTTAAAATTAATGTTAAACATTTTTTGGAGAATCTGATGGCTAATTCCGGAAAATACAGTAGTGTGAGGTGACCCACAGCACTAAAGCACTTGATAATTTCATTCCTCTTCAAGAAAGCACATAAACATGTGTTTAACTTTAATCACAGATCATCTTGGTGCTTTCATCTGGACGTAATCATTAACCATAAACACGTGCTTAAATGCCTCACTGGAAAGGGATGAGATTGCTCACACTCCTACAGTTAATTTTATGCTTCTGTGTTGTAGTGGCCCCTTGGCAGGCCGAGCTGTGCGTGTTCACAGCAGACACGAGCTGTGATGCCCTGCAGCAGGGACTGCAGGGCGCCTTCCTGCCACTCCTTACCACATCCTGGGGTGGGTCACGTCAGACACTCTCAGCTCCACGTTCTCCAGTGAGACTCGGCCAAAACTCCTGTAAAAAACTACAGCCGGTGAACTGAGCCACTTCCAAGAAATCTTCCAGCACTGAAATTAATTCTTCTTTCAGCAAGGCCACTAATTAAAGTTAATAGTTATTGCCAAGTCCACTTGTTAGGTGCTAAGATTAAAGTCTAGCTATTAACAACTCTAAATCAGCAGTGGTGAAGGCTGCAGAACCACGCTTTTGGTGTACACAAAGACTATCTTCTGTAAAATATCGAGCTTATTTTTGCACAGAGCCTCAAGCTATGGTACTGGAGATGCATTCTGTGTGTCAACTCTCCCTCTCTTAACATACCATATTTATGGCCCTTATGACTGCAGTGTCTAACTGCCTTCCTAGAAATTGGAAGATAAAAGTAAACCAGACAGAGCTCACAGCAGCAAGCTGAAATCCATTTCCAGGGAATTAAATTCTGCTCAGAACATGTATCAAATATCAAGCGATTCTTCTTGGAATAAAAACTCTGCTACAAAAGGACCAAACAAATTCCTTCCAAATCGCCCACAATTTCATACGTAGTCACGTCAAATTGTTTAATCCAGTAAAAAGCTGGTGGCCAGCACCAAGACAGACAAACAAGCATATGAGCACTTTAAGAAAATAGGATCTGTGAAACTAATAGAGATCAACACTGTAACCCAGCTGTTTGGTTTGTAGCCACTCGCAGAGCAGTGCATTTAGCGTATAAACCACTTGTCACATCTGTTCCTGCACTTATCTGAACCATAACCCCTAACTGGATTTCTGCACTGCACTGCCATGCTACACTGACTGTCAGGACGGGTTTTCTACAGATTTGGACAAGTAAACAGCCTTTGATAAATGCTACCACTTGTTATGAAAACGAGCATCACTTGTTCCAAGGAACAATAACTCTGGACTCTGTCCCTCACTTGGAAAAGACTTCCACCTACTGCCTGCCATTCTTCTGTCACAGTTCCTGAAAAATCCTCTACCCGCCTCATAATGTTTCTGCAATTAAAGCACCTGTCACTTTACTGTCTCGAAGCACAAAACAAGGCTTTTGGGTGTGCACCTTAGAAATTAATGCATCTCGAGTAGCTGTTTTACTTACACTCAACTGAAAATATTTGTTAGCACCTACATTGACATGACTGGTTTTGTTCCTGCAGTTAACATCATTCCCAAAATAAATTCTATTTTTTTACAGAGCAAACTAACTTGACAAGGGATATTCAAGTTAAAACAAGGTAGGAATCCAGAATCAGATTTGTCATTTGGTTGTTTCTCAGCATGTAAGGAATATACAAAACCAAATTGCCGGTTTTTGTCTGCACAATTCTTTAGTCAGCTGAATTCCAGCCTGACTTACAGAGAAAAAACTCAGGCATCTGCATGGTTACACATTTATAGTTTTCAAGAAGAACCCTGTAATACAATAAAGTATTTTGGCAACACTAAAATCAGTAAGAGATATTAGTTAAATATTTTTAGATTCTTTGGCCCATAATGTGTGAGGATGCACACATTCAGTGAAAATCAGGGGATAATACCAACTAATAAAGCAGGGAGGGGACAAATCAAAACAGACCTCATCCCACCCCCAAATTTTGAGGCAGTGATACGAGAACATCTGAAGTCCTAAAGCTGAGAAAAAGATTTCATCTCTACCCTGGGCAGCATATTGTGTATATTTAAACTTGTTTTAAAAATAGCTGAATAGGTTCACACATGTCACAAGATTACATTTTCTTGCTTTACAGTTCCAGCAGTTGCTCTGGTGCCCCAGCCTCTCTGGCAGTTCCAGCAGGGATACTGAACAATGGACAAACACACACAGAACCCACAGCATCCTTCTGGATCTTTCACATCTCAGACTTTGAAGGAGCATCAGCACAATGGTGAGGGAAAACCTGAATTTCCTTTAGCTTTATGGTATTTAGCACAGCAGTTGTTTGTAAATAGGATCTCAGGAGAGAGCAAGATGTGTTAGGTTCTAAAAATAAAGGAAGGATTTAATTGAGGAAAGGGGGAATATTATCTCTTTGAACGGTTGTAGGTCACAAAAAGGAGGGAGTACAATTTAAATGCAGAGGCAGCCTCCTGCCAGGGGGGTAACTGCTACCAAAAGAAGTCTTATGAGTGGTGAACAATACAGAATAATAATGAGGTTGATTCTGTCAGAGACACTCAAAAAATTTATGCTGCTAAAAAGAGATTAAAAAAATCCATGACCCTAATTGTTTCTTTCAAATTAGTCTGTGAAAGGACAGCTGTGGCACTGCTTCCCAACAGCACTTTTTAAGATGGGTAAAAAGTGCACTATCCAAAATTCCTTCTTCCAAATTTTTTTATGTAGAAAAAATTCTTGCTTCATAGACATGTGCAGATGCCTTAATCTCCCTGAAAATCCTAAAATTACTTTATCTTGAAATGGTGTGATTATTTGCAATAAATGTAGGTGTTTCAAAAAATTAGTAAAGAAATAAATTGTTTTTCTGAAACAATCTGAAATGGTCCAGGATCTACTGACAAGGAGGTGAATTACTGATTGTAAATTTTAAGGTCTAGAATGAATCTAGTGTATTTGCCATTACCAAATGTGTTAAACCTGCCAGAAACAGAAGATACGGGCTTTTTTTCCACTGAGTTCATAAAATAAAAATATTTGTTAACGTTTGGGACAAAAATAAGAGTAGATAGATTCACCAGCAGAAAATAACAGCTCTGTGACTCCAGGCTCACTTAAAAGATTTTAAAGCCTTAAACTGAAGCACAGATTGATCATCATGAAAATTAAACACAGTTTACTTTGACTAGCATCAAAACTCCTATAAATTACTTTTACTGATTTCCATTTTTCTAAATAAATGTACTTTTGTGTTTGCTGGCATACAAACAGCCAATATTTCATTTGAAAATATACAGGTTCCTCCAGATCTGTCCAAACTTATTTCTAAAAGCTACTAAAAATCTAGGGGAGAGATTGTAAAGGCTGGCTTGTGAGACTAGAAATCCAAAAAGAGCCCAGCTCTATTTATTCACCTCTTGTAAGTGGAAAGGTGAGTGAGTCCTGGTTGTCCCTGTCACAGGTTGGACTCGATGATCTTGGAGGACTTTTCCAAACTTAACAATTCTATGATTCTGGGACAAGCATTAATTCTGAATCAGCTGTTAGGTGGCAAAGGGAGTCTGTAATGTTGTTCTGAAACTCCATGCCAGATAAAAAGAATAAGGATGAAAAACTAACTGTGTTTCACATGTTTAAAAAAAATGAATGATTCAGGGGAATTAAAAAAAATAATAAAAAGCTGCAACTGAACAGCAAGAAAAGAAGACTTTGATGGGAGTAGGGAACTAACTGGAAACTACTGGAAGTTTGGACAGAGGGAAGGGAAACACCCAACATAAAACCAAACTATTTGATAAAGGGTGCATGTTGGAAAAAAGCAATTCTCAGATTTTTTTCCATTAACATCTGTGCCTCACCTTTATAGAGCAGCACACCCCCCCTCCCCAGGAGCACCATCCCCAGTGCCCGGTGCTGGCTGATCTCTGCTGTATTGCAGCTGGAGCTTTAGCAGGCTGATTGCTTCGTGTCATCTCCTGCATCTTTTAACAAAGTACACAGATCCTCACGGAATACTGATAGCAGTTGCTGTACACATCTGTTTTTACGAGACAGAAGCTATCTATTTGTCAGTCACACTGCATCTGCCTTGTACCCCCATTCACAATATTGCTATTTCCAAATGCTTTGCTCATGGTTTTCTTTTTCCTGCTGTTTAAAACTGCAAGTGATGAGACAGCACTTCCACATTTCAGACATCTCTTCAGACACAACGGGACAACGAAGTGTGTGTCTCTTCATGATGACAATCCCAAATGGACTGGAGCTCCAGGTTCAGGTGAGATGCTTTTGTAGTACATCTACATAATAACTCTATCACCAGGATCCTTTGCTTCAGCTGCTACAGTCAAACAAACAAACTCTTTTTGACGTGTAAGATGAAAGCCTGGCTCCAGTCTTTTGGCCTTTCTTTTCAAGTAATCCAAAAATATCGGACATGAAGTATTCACCAAAATTATTCAAATCTGGCTGACTTTGATGAGCAGTGAAATTCAAACTTCTAGATAGAATGTATTATGTTCTTTTAGTTTAACTCCAACTTTTAATTCTGTTTACTTGATAAACAGGGCCATTGTGAGGCTCACTGCAGGTTCTATGTTTTTATTCATTCCTCAGTGACACCCCAAAACACTAAAGGAGGGAGGGAGGAAGGAAGGAAGGAAGGAAGGAAGGAAGGAAGGAAGGAAAGAAGGAAGGAAGGAAGGAAGGAAGGAAGGAAGGAAGGAAGGAAGGAAGGAAGGAAGGTACCAGTGAAGAGAGTGCTACAAACTTTATTTTCCTCTCAAGCATCAATACTTGTGAATAAAAATAAGGACACACACAATGACCACAATCTACTTTGCAGCCTCCGCCCTCATTTTCTAACAAATTTTTTCCAAAACAAATTAAGCACCAGGCTGCTGAACCCTTCCTCCCTCCCATTTCATAAACAAACTCTTTCAAAAAATGTGCTTTGTTTTCAAATTGGATACCACATTCTTACTAATTAGCTGCTTTACTCAACTCATGCTTTTGTATGAGATACTCACAAACCAGTCTACGAGATGAACATTTTTGTACATGCTAAGAATAAAAAAAAGGAGACTTTGATCTCCAGCCAGCAGTCACAAGCATCAGACCAAGCCTGCACGGAGAGCAATTACGCAGAAGCAGGTGCTAACAAGTTCTTTTGTTTCTCTAAATAAGTCTTCACGGGTAGAATCAGCAAACTACAACTGATAAACAGGACACGGACAATTTCCCGGAAATACCTTAGGTTTATAGTCTAAACAATTCCTGGATAATTTAACAGCCAACATATATAAAAAAGTGAAGCCTACAGAAAAGCAGTGATGCTTTTTTTCCTTTACTTTTGAATTCCATCATCTTTAAGTACAAAGGAAGGATTTAAAATGTTATGTGAGTTTATGCTGGCTGAAACAGTTTATACAACATGCAAACACCTAAAGAAAAAATAACAAGCCTATCAAAATCTTAAAAGCAGATACAAGATTGATTAAAAAAATTATATTGATATTTTTATACTTTTTCTGACATCAAAAACGTTGCCAGGCTTCTAAAGTTTTTTTCTGTCTGAGGGAAGGAAGCTGCAGGGCTGGTGGGGTGACACTGCGGGCACCAGCTCTGGCTGAACCGTGAACTCCACCTGGGAGCGCCGGGTGCCACAGCAGCAGATGCACTAACAATTACCAAAGTAAACTCACAGAGCAAAAGCGGTGTCACAGGGATTGAAAACACATTTTCTCTCAACATAGGGAATTATAAAGAGTCTTTATCGGATGGAGAAACACACGACTCTAGTTTCTGTGCAATCCCTCCCGTTTCTTAGTGCGTCAAGTGTTTCCCACTCGGGAAAACAGGTGAGAAGGTTAAATCCATCAGAATGTTGATTCACGGGAATACCCTAAGGAAGAGCCTGATATCTCATTGTTTACACACAGTAATGGAAACATGTGGAACAATTTACGAGATTCTACTTTTAATTCAGTCTGTAAAAGGTATTAGCTCACCAGAATAGGGAAATCATTTTTAGAAACTAAAAAACAGGTAAGGCAAGACTGTGAAACTGGTAAAAGAGCTATTTCCTCTAGAGCTGAGAGATCATGGTAAGTAATTTTCTTTGGTTAAATAATTACAAGAAAACAAAACCACAACAACAAAACAAGAGAACATATGTTTAACTTTCAGGTGCAGAAAAAAGGCAGATTAATTTGGCATGACAGAAACATAAATCTCAGGAAAAGCACAATTTACTTGATAATTCTATTATTCCAGTTGACAGAGCTTTTGAACATGAAAATAGTTCTTAACAGGTTTGCAAATCTCTGAGAAATTATTCAAATACAGGGAAAGAAGGCTACGTAAGTCTCTCACGTCACCTCTTTTTGAGAACTTTTTGCTCTTTTTCTTTTAATATGGTAAATTGTACTTGGCACAATGATCTGCTTTAGAATTAGTTTGTTATAGCATAAATTGAATCTTCTGTGCTACCTTGTACAGTACATGGCACTGGAAGTGCAGTCAAAATTCAGGTCTCTGAACGAATTTTTCACTTAAGAATGCCTTTCAGCTCAGATGATTGGGAACACAAATATGTGCTCTCCGTCACTTTGCTGTACTAAGCATTCATCTTTAATGCTGGTGTCAGCACTATCGCAGTTTTACTGCTTGCTTATTTCTTTTGTATGCAAATCTCCAGAATAATGAACCAGAAGCTATCACGTTGCTTGAAAAAGTCTCCAGCAGATATTAATTGTGTTTATCCTGACTTGGCATGTTTTGCCAAGACTTGGAAGGTGGCAGGTACTGCCTTAACAGTTCTGACTAAAAACTCAGAGTGCTTTGAAACAGATGCAACTTCACAAGCACTGTTCTGTGTCAGACAGTGCAGAGAGCAGCAGACAAACCTATGCATAAAATGCAGCACCTTGAGCGAACAGATATTTTTCCTGAAGCCACCAGTCACCAGTCTGATATTATAGCTTGATTATAAATGTCTGTGCTTGCCATCAAATCTGGCCCGGCAATATGAACCTTGGCTGGCACACAGAAATCTCCGGCCTCCCACAAGCAGATAGTCCCATTGCTGTCTTCGTGAATTCTTGAAACTGGTGATCCGCTTCTAGAGTTGAAATAATTTTTGGCTCATCTCTTCAAGGCCTATCTCCACACAAGACAAGTGAGACACTATTGTTCTGTGGAACTGAGCTGGGTACGTCGAACTACCTCAAGCAGGTTTGTCAAACTTTAGAGATCTTTCATGTTCTGCTTTTACTGATAAATCACAGTTTACTTAAACACCTACTTGTTTATATACTGCCACTGCTCATGTGAAATCCTTCCCGTGTGAGCACAGCCCTTTTCTTTCCCTCAGTTCATTATGGCAACCCTTGCAAGGCAAGCGCTCCTCCTGAGCTGCTCCTGATTGCATTCACTCCCAAAATGTTAGCAGCGGATTTGGAACGCGCGCATGGGAATTGCTAACCCACTGCTGAAATGCAAAAATCTCTCAGGTGAAACAAAGCAATTACTTTAGGAGTGCCCAACTCACTCAATTTATCAAAGCTAATTATTTGAGGTATGAACTGATGTTTCACAAGGTAATTCATAGATCTTTCAGAGGTGTAATTAAAACTGGAGCTCTAAGCTAGGTTAGAATATCAAGGCCATGCCCTGCCCTTGTCCCTATGCTTTCTAGGCAAGCAAACAGGCCCACTGAAATGCAGTAACCCACTGAATGTATGGAATGTATTTTCTAAAGGCTGGGTCCACAGCCTCTTGAATCCATTCATACTTTGCTTATCCCAAAGAAAATTAGATACTATTAGAAAAACGAAAGAGAATTTTCAGCTTATTTCCTTAAACGCTAAGGGAGGTCACACCTAGGAAAGTTTCCATAGGAACCACCACTGTCAAAGACTGAAGAGAAAGGTGTCAGTTGGGCTCCCTCTCCAACAAACTGGAATTAGCCACACTCCCGTTCCCAGCAGGAGACCGCTCAGCCCCAGTGGTTTCCTCATCGATGCATCTGCTGAGAGCCTGGCTGGAATTGCACCTAAAGGAAGGACTGCTACCTCATGAGCACGTACAAATATGAATTCACTACGTTTAGGGTGGTTTTTTGTTGTGGAGAGGGTTTATCCTGACAGTAAAGAATGATCAACAGCCAAGTACTAGATTGAGAATCCATAGCTGATCTGAGCAGAGAGCAAGAGATTAGAGCAGTGCTCAATATTTCCCAGCTGGACTGGGGTATTATACACATTAGCTCTTTTTGTTCAATACTCCTAAAGCCCATGCAGCATTATATTATTTCTGATTTGTTGTATCTAAGCTTGAGCACAGTCCCTGATAATAAAAGGACAAGTCACTAATCTCTGCATCACACAGTTGCTATCACCTGACAATTTTATATTCATACTTTATTGATTCCTGTGAAAGAAATATTCTCTGCTGATTTTTAAATTACATACATACAAAAAATGGCTCAGCCTTATCTCTGCCTTTGGCTGGATACAGCAAAACTATCAAGATTTTTTTTTTAAGGATGATAGTACAAAGCAGTGTGCTGACAGTGTGATTTAGCTGTGCTTAAAACCAAAGAGTAAATCCAGTTTATGACAAAATTGAAATAATAAGTCTTATCTACCAGCATAAAGAGGGAGAGGGGGAAAAACCACATTACTGGAAGGACGCAATTTTGGAGAATGACGCAGCATCTTACTTAAGAAAGATTTTATTCTTTCTTAAAGACATACTCTTATTTTGTTCTGTCATCAACACAAAAGCTTCAAAAAGAAGTCAAACTTCTATACTAAATGTGTGCCTCTGTGTGTGTCAAGAACAAATGAAACAAAAAGCTGAAGAAGTTATCAATGAAGCTCCAACTTCCTCTGTTGCACAAACACCGTGTGAGGTATCAGGAAGAGCAGCACTGAAACTGTTTGACCATAGTGACAGAGAAGAGAATCCAGCCTCATGCAATACAGTACTTTTCTATAGAAAAATTCCTGGTCCTGCAAAGTGTCCTGTAAATGGCCTGTATCTTTCTAAGCATCTCCAGATCTCCTGGAAGATAAATTTCAAACCACCCCTCAGTAGCACAAGTCAAGTTTCCCAATAAGCTTACAAGTGAAATATCCGGAATTTAAAACTCCTGAGCACCCCAGCTGCTTTCCATCGGTGTGCCGGAAAATACTACACAAATCTGCCCTAGCACAGCTTTAAACATCAGCTAATAGTTCCTCATGCATCTTTCTCCTAATATCTTCTCATTTGTTTTTCTGGAAGAAACAGGCACAACATTCTCTGGGCACACAGGCACTTCCAGTACTGCTGAAGGATTCAGCCCTGTCAACCTTCCTCTGCAGATATGCTATAAACCTCTTCTCGTGTCATTATACAGAGATCAAGCACTCCAAGGAACAACCCTCTTACTATAGGTCATACATTAATATCCGGATCCTGTTCTAATTACTCTGATGGTAACCCAATGTATAATTCATACAGTGAAGAAACAAGAGTCTGGCCAAGGCAGTAGTACTCGTTCCCTTGTTGATTCAGAATTACCTCCAGAGTGGTTCTTTCATTTGTGCTCATCAAGAGTTGGGGAAGTTCAGGGCCAAATCAATAAAAAAACATGTCCTGCCTCTACAGCCTGGGCAGAAATAGCCACATCGATACAGAAAATCAATTCATTTTCTGCATAGGATTATCAAGGAAGATGGGACACATTTGACTTTTAAAGTAAGTTTAGAAAAGGCCCAAAGAACCACCTATAAATCTGTCATTTATGAAAACAAATTAGCATGTCTCCACTCAGAGGTAAGTTTTTCTGAGTACTAGACAATACTCATTTTTAGAGATACTTTACTTGAAAATCTCAGACCTCTTCACTTTTGTTACTTTGGTGTATTTTTACTACTACGACGATGTAAAATGCAAAACAATTTCCATACCATCATTGTTTACTGACAGCAACAGCAATCAACAGCTTTCTGCTTCATGGACATTCAAACCAATCCTACTTACAAGCCAACCCAAACTTAAAACAGCATTCATAGAAGACAAATCACCTTGTGTGACCTGGTGTAAACACAAGACACCGTGTGTAAGCAGAGTCCATCTCCCTCCAGAGGAGCGTGACTGAGAGCTGTGCCTGCTGCCGGCACACGGAGCCTCCCAGCTCATCAGTCCCATTCGTCAGCGAGCTGAAAGTCTGGGACTTCTGAGGCAGGAACTTGCAGGTGAGTTAGAGTCCCTCCTGTCACAAAGCCTGCTGTTTGGAGTGCTCTGTTTCCAGGAGATCTCTCTGTAGCATTGCTTAAGCAGGAGAGAGAACGCTGGAAGCTTTCCAGTGGAAACAGGTAAGCAGTGAAACTACTGTTGATGTATCTGTCTTTTAAAAAGTGATGCTCTGCCCGAATTAAGCACCGCTGCTCATCTGGCTAGAAAACACTAAGGAGAATTTTTGGCATGGCAAGGAAAAACAGTAACAGGAGGAGAAAAATATTCTTCAGCTTTTAAATGTCCCCAGTTCAGTAAGAAGTTCTTAACTTTACTTGACTCTGTTCTAGCCACACAGTCCAATATTACATCTACAAGGAAGCCTGAACAGTAAAGAGCAATCAGCACATGGCAACAAGGCTTAAATGCCTTAAGAGATGGCAGATGCCACACTCCAGGCTGGGCTGTGAATGGAACACACCAACACAAATGGCCTGGACTAGCTGAGCTCACACACAGCACAACCCTTCTGGGCATCACAAGGACAGAAATGAGGCCCTCTCCATCCAGGCTTCTTCCTAATTATTGAATAACTGACTGCCACAGGATCTCACATTTTAATTTCCTGCAGCGTCTTACTCTTTTGGGTCCGACTTCTTTTTTCCCCTTCACAGAAAAGTTCCAATGTCCTTCATTCTTCTCACCACCACATTCCTAACTCAGTTTGAAATTTTCTTTTTTGGGGATTTCTCATACACATGTCACAAATCCTCCCTTCCATTCACCCCTTCCACAAGCAGGTTTTTTAATGAATATTTACGTTATACTATAACACAGTCACCCTGTAGAGTATCTATTTTGTGAACATTACTGGAAAAACAAGCATATTTGTTAACTGGAAGATCTTAATTAGCACTGTTTTCTAGAAGGACTCTATCCAGCACTACATCCAAAGATGTGAACAGCAGTTGCCACTGAAACCCTCTGTTTCTGGAAATTCTGCTTGATGGTCTTTTAAAGTACCTAAATTACATATATATATACACATACACACATATACCATAGACTCATAAAATATAAAATACATTAGCAAGTATGCTATCGTTCTAATTTGAAATGATAGCACAATATATGTAATTTGATCTAACATGCTTTACTGCACCTTGCGGGTGTGACCTCCTACACAATTTGAACTATCCAGTCCAAAAGCAAAATGCAGCTTTTAATGCACACTAATCTGATGTGTTTCCTTTTTTTACAAATGTTGCATACAACTAAAAAAAAACCCACCAAAACACCGATATTGGTGTTAAGGATTTCTCACAGTGTTTGCGGACTGTCACGAGTTTCATCATCCTGCGCTGCAAAGGGAGATATTGTTATTTAGTCACACTGCAGCTCCCAGAATAACCTGGTCATATGCTTGCTAAGCAAGAAGAGGCAAAGCAGACCTTGTAACAAAGGATGTGTTCTTTCATCTCACCAAATTCAGTGACAACATGAACTAGATTCAGGCAGTCAGAAGACTACAATAAATGGAGAAAAATCAGCAGGCTGTGGTGGACACTGACTGGACAGGACAATAATGAGTTTAATGCAGGAGCTTAAAAGGTTTATGGAATCAAAGGAGAGAAGAGAAGAGAATAAGAAAAGAGATGGTCCTAACCTGAAGACAAGAAGCAACACAAGGACCCAAGAGACAACACAACACAATGCTCAAGATCTGATAGAACCTCACTTAATTGTGGGTTAGTTTGTGATTTGTAGAAGACATTTGAATTAATGTAGGTATTCTGCAACTGCTGATCAAGTCGTACATTAGGTGCATTTGCGCTTTGAAGCATCGCAGTAAAATGGACTAGTTCTTTGCCCTCTCTGGAGTTATTTCCTTGCCCACTTACTTAAAACCAAGTAGTGAGTGGGTTGAAAGCATTTTGACAGCTGGCTGGCCAGACTGACAGGTGCAGTGGCCCCGGCTGATGTGCAGTGTGTAAATCCCCACGCACTGAGGGGTAATAATGCACCGACAGCACAAACCTGCTCTGATTCTCAGCAAGCAACACACCTCACAATACAGCCAATGCTGCTGGGTATTCTAAAGATTTTCATGTAGGTTCACCCCTAGATTCAACCCTGGGCAAAGAACATAAAAGACAAACTTCCAAATAAGTCAGTGTAGCTTGGCTGAAATAAACCCAAAGACCTAATTTTGAACATTCACAATAAAATCACACCAGAAATACCAGCAAAAGATATTCTATCATCATTCTCCACTTAAAGAAAAATAACAGAAATTACAGACATCTAACACTCATAATAGGAAAGCAAGAATTGCATTTTTAGCAGTGGGAAATAAAATGTATCTATTCATCACTCCTTTTACATTTTTAAAGGAACTATATAATGGCCATCTCTTTTCTTCAGCTTTCTTCTTACTTGCTCACAGCATCTTTCACTTTGAATAAGAGCTAAGATCAGCAACCCATAGGCAAGTATTCCCAGCAATTTCAGAACAATTTTAAAAATTGTTGTAGGATGTTCACGAAGCACAGCATTCACAAAATACCTTTCCTACAATTTTCCTCTAATCTGTAAATGTAATCAACAGAATTCCAATTAATTCGTATTTAGTGCGGTGTTTTGTTTGTCGAAGAAACTACTCTCCTAAGCTCCTCATCTCATTATTCGCAGAAAGGGCTTGTAGCTTCAATATTTAATGTCAGGCAGAAAGAGATGGAGTTATAAAATAACCACCACTTCATTAGTCATTCCATGAGTATTTGAAATGAAGACACAGCAATGTACATGGTAAATTATGAACAGAACAACTGTATTGCATCCCCTGCATTAGAATGGTTGTTGCTGTAAAAACAAGTTAGTTTTCACCTCTGGCAAGCACACTTCAAAACTGGCTGGGATCAAAGATAAAAGTGTGTACAGCAGTGATATCTCGTCTTCCCACTCTCCCACAGGTAACAACAACACAGAACAAATATTAAACCTTTCTAATATTTTCATTTTATAGGAATAAAATAATAGGCCTCAAAAACCTTCTCATATTGCTTAAAAAAGAAATTAATAGCAAAAAAGAAGATGGACAAGTATGAGTTCCAGGTTAAATTTCTAGAAGTATAAAATCAACACATTGTAGCATTTCCTATTTTAACTATTTTACCTTTCTGACATGCTGATGCATTTTGAATGAATGCTGAAGGTTTTTTGGAAAGGTTACAGATGCTCCACGGGCTGTGAATAAAAAAGACAACTGCATTCTACAAAGCCATTGATGCATGAACGGTTGAAACAATTCTCAATGAACTGAAGCTACAGCAGCTCTTCCAAGGCAATCCCGCTGAGTTGTTATTATCAGCATGCCCCAAAACACGAGCACTAGGGGAGCTCTAGGAAGGCCAGACTGCACCTACTTTTTATCTACAAGTCATTTAACCACGTTGGAGAGAATCTTTCCAAATGCCATGGCCGAAATCATGGTTTACGCATGGAACACAGGGCCTAATTGTTTCTGTGTTAAGTCTACCAAAACTCAGGTCGTCCGAGCCTTGTACAGATGCTACTGCTCAAAGTCAACGAATTCTTTTCAGAAGTTTTTAAAATGTGTCGAAACAATTGACTGGAGATGGATCAGCCAAGCAAAATAGCTTTGAGAATAACAATATTTATTTAGATTGATAGCGGTAGGCTTGAAAGGTATATGGTCCAATTACTGCCTACTCAATTTATGCTGCTGTAGCTCTTGCCCACATTTTAACTTGGCACATAGAAAATCCAAAATTCAGTGTTTTCACTGGTAGCAAACATTTTACCAGATGGTTACTTAATCAAATGTATTTCCTTGCTAATACAGAAACTTTGAAACTACTAGCATATTTTTAAAACATTGATGTATTTATAAATCTAAAAGCAGTTTCAGCCCTTTTTATAAATTTATGAAGTCCTATATATGTATAATAAATACTTCAACAGAATTCCCAGTTTCAAAGAGAGTAGATCTAATACATTTTGGTTTAGAACTTCTCCCCCTGCGCTTGAGGATTTGCAAGTCTGAGAACATTCGACAGAAGTGGTTTTCATTCGGTTGTCACTGGAACACAGCTAAGAACACAACGATTGTCTACAGACCTAATTTCAATATGTAGAGCTTGGGAGTACACGAAGATCTACACAATTTTGACACCAGAGGCGTTCATCAGAGCAAGCGAGCAGCTCCACGCAGTAACCTGCCAGCCAAAAGGCTTTCTGCTTACTGCTGGCTTACTCCACAGTCAGCTTCCATCCTAAAAGTCTCAAATGTAGGATTGGAAATTAATCTTTAGCTGAATACTCCAGGTGGACCTTCTCTGAAAGAGAGTCTGATCCAGTCAGCACTGAACTCATCCATCTCATTAGGTCAGTCTGACACAGCTCACGTTGAGACACTGAGAGGCTGAAAAACAGAAGGCTCATCATAAAAATTACCAGACTGCCAAGACAAAGGATTTGCCATGTCCAGACACGTCCATTCATTCATAACAGCTTCTCAGAGCTTTTAAAGTGATTTTCTTCTCTACATAGCTCAGAATCATCATATACTCAAAGGACAGGAATAGAGTGGATTACCAGTGAAGCTACTTTGATGCATATTATCCGTACATAATGTTTTGGAGGTTTTTTTCAAATCTAGGATTCTCTGTGCAGTGTGATTAATTAAATGGAGCCAGGCTCTAGTCTCCAGTCTAGTTTAAAAAGGCATGACTTCATAGGATGGATATGTATCAATGTATTTGTCCCACCAGATTAAAATTTGTCCTTTTATTTCTGTCATGCACTCCACCTTCAGTTATTGAGAAAAAAAAACTTAGAAAAAAAGGGTTTAAAACCCCTGAAAAGATGACTTCCGTAGCAGACCAGTGAAGGCTAATTACACAGGCCGGGATAAGTAGCATCACCTTGGACTCCATGTGTCAGTTTGAGAAGACAGAGCTCAGAAAAAACAGGCAGCACCCAACAACAACAAAAACAAACTAAAAGCATTAATGCTCTTTCTAACACTGTCAGCAGGTTTCAAGTCACAGTTTGAAAGCATGAAACCCACATTAAACAGAATTTGTACACTTGCTTGCCACAACAGAGTCTTAAGTCAACCTCCAACACACTCTTTATTGTGCTCTAGGAAGGAAATCTAATTTTCCATTTAGAGTCTGCATATCAATACTATCTTCCTGTGGTAAGCCTAGGTCCCTTATTCCCATGCCATATGGCAAATCAAATTCACAACTGAAAGTCAGGCAATCACAATCGACTGACTGTAGGCAGACTTTAAAATAGGAAATTCCTGTTTTCCTATACAGCCCTCTGCATTCTCTCTGTTAAAATATTTATTAATTTGAGCCAATATTAATTATTAATTTAGCTCCAAATGTGTTCCTTTTCCAGTAACAGTACAGCTTCAGTTTAAAGTGCCTTCAGTAAATGTTTTATTGATCAAATACTTGTTCTCTTTATGAAAAGCCTCACTGATATGACAGAAACAAAAGTTCAGAAAATCCTTTAGGATGCCAAAATTTGAAGCAACTTCTTTTGACTACTTACTTTTCAGCATGATGTCAGAAGTAAGAATTCAGAAAGAATTTACAGGTACACTGAGCCAAGGAATTTGTTCTTCTCAACATCTGAATTAAAAGCCACATCATAACATTCGAGACCAAGTTTTTGATTGCCCTTCATTTACCTCTAAAATTGTATATAAAAAAGGACAACATGTACATTTAACTATTCTGCTTTGTGTCTTCATTCTCTCTTTTTCACGGAAGCACAGAAGCAGGATAAATCTGCAGGAACAGGCAGCAAATGTTTCTTTCGTCTTTACTTTTCTCTGTCTGCTCTCTCCTCATATCCTCCGTATGCCAATAGACATTTTGTACCCATAAGAGAAGACACTTGGAGATGCACAAATATTTTTTTGGTATGTGTCCATATTTACTGCTATCACCAAATGATGTAGCTGTACTTACAAATTACTTACAAATATTGCTGATGAGAGGTAGAAAATTCTATTTTTTTCCTCTTTGCTTGTGCAGCCACGAACTTTCACTTTTTCTTTAGTAAACTCCCTTATCTCAACCTTCAAGCTCTCTTCCATCTTATTTTCCCTCCCCTGTCCAGCTGTGAAGGGAGAGTGAAAGACTGGCTTGGTGGGTACCTGGCATCCAGCCACAGTCAGCCAACACAAATTCCCTAACTTCTGGATATCACTGTGACTGATATTACTGGTTTGTATAGCAAGGTAGATTTTAAGAGATGTCTGGTACAGATCAAAAATATTTTGGTAAGAGAGTTACAAAAACGTAACTGAAAATATTATCACTTATGTATGGTATGGACATGTGCAATGAATACATTCATTCTAAGTGAAAATGCTCTATTCCCCCATAACTGTTATTTCCCTCTGAATGTGCCTGAATTTCTTTCAATTTGTCAGTGTGGGATGATGGTCAGATATAACACAGCAGTTATCATGGTCTTTGGGTTTCTAGATGCAGTTGGAAGGCTCGTTTGCCTGCAGGGTCCCACCTTCTGAGCAGGCACACACCAAACCAGAGTTCGGGCACTGGAAACTCCTGCTTGAAAGGTGCACACCCACATGACTGAGTCCAGGCCAAGGAGATAAATACAATTTTACCATTGATATATTAATTTGTATTTTTGAATACAAGTCTCTCAATTTGTTATGTTATGCTAACGCTACAAATCTCACTGTTTTTTCCCGATGATAAATTACAGTCAAACATCTTTTAGTTTCAATTTCATTCCAATGATATGTCTGTGGCCATATAAAGCAATTATTCCAGTTTCCTCAGAGCTGTGTCCAGCCTTTTCTTATCTTTGCAGCATACTGAATGATAAATGCTGTATTTACCAAATGCTAATATGGAAATTAGAGAGGGAATCTTCCAGACTTGAAAGGGAATACAAATATTAAAGTCTGATGATTCTGTGCAGAAAGCTAAATCATTAGGCCTTAAGAACTAATGGCCTTAGGAACACAAAACAGCTTATTTATGCATTAAAGAAGCAATGTATTTACATTTTTCCAGTTCATGAGTTTTACGATGATTTCCTGGCCTGCACTTTGTCTCCTTTATAGTCTGTACAAAATAGACATGTTTTTCACATTTGGGTATTTTAAAAAACCCCACAACAGCATGAAGAAAACACCACATATTTTGGTTGTACAGAAGATCTGAATTTGACAAATGGGTTTAAAGCTGTTTTTATGAACAAACTTAATTTTTTAAACTAAAGGGCTGAAGTGATATTATGCTGAGCTGTCCTTTCTTCATACAAATGTTTCAAAATGCAAGGCAAAATGATGGCCCACTTTGTTGTCATTTTCTGTGAAGGTTTTTAAATTAACAAATTACAACTTTTTTTTCAGTATTCTTTCTAAAAGTTGGCTTTTCTCTTTTTCTTCTTCAAAGCATTGAGTGCTTTGATGTCAGAGGCAGGACAGAAGGCTTACAAATATCACACTGTTTATTTCAATGATAAGTTATTAATGCATTTTCAGTAAGTACAAATGCAAATCTGACAGCAAGAATTGCACAACCACATAATTCAATACGGTGATGTTTAAAATGACATCTGCTACTCACATAGAACAGATGAGAAATTCACCTGAATTCTAGTCAGCTGCATTTATTGGTGTTGTTTTTTAAAAATTCACAGTTGCTTTTCTAGATGACAGGTAGTCGTTTTAAAAAATAGCATTCTTACACACAGCAGAAATATCCATCACCTTAAAACAGTGCTAGTACTCCAGAAAACTTTATAGGTTAATTTAAGGACTTGTAGGAGATAAAGCTCTGGGTTTTTTTCCTTGGGCTTAAAGCACTGTCACAGTTTACCATGTGTTATTCCATTAATGCATTATCATTGGAAAAGAGTGCTTTAAGTACAAAAATACGTGGCTTTTCCACAGATAAAATGGAATGAAACTCAGTGGAAGAGCTATACCTTCCCCAAATGCATTTAAACCAGCTCTGATTGCACTGGCGCCTTAGGGAGGTTGCATTAAGAAAGATTTCTTCTGATCTGATCATATCACCAGGAATTTTCTGTGGACTCCATCTTTATGTACCTTGAACAGGACGGTCTGCAGGAGGAACCAACAACTGCGATATCGGTTCTACAATGATTTCCTTTTAGCCCGCTATTCCAGCTGCTCAACACTTTCTAAAATTTCAGCTTTCTAGATGCAACTTCAACAAACTGGGTGCAAAAGCCAAATAGATCTAGTGTTTGACTAGCAGTAGAGTTAAAAGAGAATAAAAAACACAAACAAAGTAGAAAAAAGCAACTCCCTTCCATGTTTGCTTTTAAAAAGAGAAAACAATCACCTGTGTCCTTCAAGAAGTCTGGAGATTTTAATCTGAAAGGTGATAACACTACATAGGAATTAAGTTTTGGAGGAAATGGCTGTCTAGTTAATGCTGTGTGGTTGCTGATCTGAAAACTCTCAGCAAATTCTCAACATATTATTTGCTGTGTTCCTGATACAATCAGCTCTAACGTTACTACTGCGGTTTCTGAAGTTGGATACCTTCATAGATAACTGGAGGTGATGAGATTCAGCAGTGAAGGGAAAGACGATCATTGTTTCTAGAGGACATTGCGTTGTATCTCAGGAGGGTAAACACAACCTCCTGGCAGCTGGTGCAAGAAATACAAACTGATCATGGCAAGGGAAAAATCTTCTCATCTAAGAGCTGTAGAGCTGCAGCTGCTCCACTGTACAACCAATGAAAAGTCGAATCATTCACCAAGACGAAAGGAGGCAACGCGGTGCTGGTTAACTTCAGCTGAAAATTCTAGAGGTTTATGCTTTTAGTGGAGAACTTTAAATTACTGAATGCATCCTCAGTTCGGTTACTCTCCTGACACAAAAGACAAAGTCACGGAAGCAGAAAATGCACTCAACTCCCTCTGCACCTCCCTTGTGTCATGTTGTAGCTCCCAAACGTGATCCTTATTTGTGTAAGCAAACTGTAATTGTTTTCTTTTCCATTTTGATGGGAATAGAATTAGACCCAAAGCCACTCAATTATATATGTTCCCCGTGCTTCACTTTTCCACTAACCATTTGTGATGACCTGTCAGTGTGCAAGTGCCCCATTTGTGCCTGAAGCAATTTCAGATCATATGAATCCTGCACAGCAACAACTTAAGACTTGCAAGAGAAAGCTTGCTGCTTTCATTATTTTAACTTTTCCACAGAAGAGGTCATGTAGCAGTTAAATCTCGCAATGATTCTGCAGGCAGCCAAAGGATCTATTTCCCCACATAAAACAGATCTAGGCTTCCAGCAAATAAATCATTTTTTGTGTTAAATACAAGTATAGACTTCTTTTTTTATTCACTACAGGTCTGTCTCTGAAAAGCCTTATTACTTGCTTCACTGTTGGCAATGGAGAAGAAAGTCCATTATTAGTGGTTTCCAAAATGCTGTTGACAAGACTGGAATATTATTCATGCAAATAATTTTCCTTTCTGAAAATATTTTTACTCCATTAAGGGTATTTTCCCACTTAGTTCCCCTGATGGCAAAAGTCGCTAGTAAAAGATGGAACCAGTCAAGGAAGAAGCAATTGCTTCTCTCTTGCTGATCAGACAACAAATTGGAGCCAGTCAAGTTTCCACTGAAGCATCAGACTGCTGACATAAAGAACAGCACGTTAACTACTGATTCTTGTCAATCATGAGACAACTCTTCCTGAAAAAGTGTTTAAGGCTTCACGTTACTAAGCCACAGAAACGCTGCAGTAGTGTTTAGAAAGGTACACAACGTTAGGCTTGGCATGATACGCAGATTTATTTTTATCTGAAATATGTAAGTGAACAGTCCATGATGAGAGAATCAAATTTCACAGCTAATAGGTTCACTGATTACGATGAATTGTTGGTATTTAGTTAAAACACCTCCACTCAGCCAAGAATGTCATTATTTCTGATGGAAGTTGGAACATTTCATTGCACATTGTCTCAGTTGTCATCACATCTTTGGCACAGCAATTTTTTCTCTTAAATCAACTGCGTTTGCACTGGAATTCTGTTGTGCATGTAAAAATCATTAGAAAATTTACTTAAGTGTTAACCTGCAATACTTGGTTCTGCAATTTTAAGAAACCATGAGGGACAGTGCCTTAAAAGACTTCCCTTTTCCAAACATCTGGTGGTCTCTGGCAGGTAGGCATCCATTATTAGGCAGCTCCTGCTGCCGGATTCTTCCAGTAAGTTTCAAACAAATGCACCACTAACAGAAAACACTTGTACCTACACAAATCCTACGGAAAACTACTCACAATGGCAATTTTGTTATTAAACATTTGGATCTCTCTGAAACATCTATGCTTACTTTGTTTATCAGATGGCAACACTAGACACTAAGAAAGTGAAGATGGCATAAAAATCTTTGGTTTAACTACCAAAAAAAATTCCCAGAGACAGCAAGTTAGTATGATCGGTCTTTAAAAAAATAAAACTCCCCATTTTTAGCATGTTTTTGCCTAATAGCAGCAACTGAGAAATTTCAAATGCTATGTATTATCCGAATCATTAAGAAATGACAGATACTAGGCCAAGTTGTACAGTATTAACCCTGACACTGCTTCCCAGAAAGTAGCCCCTCTAAAATCCTGCAGCCTTTTACATTTCCTGTCCAGCTAATATGGAGTGGAGAATAAAGGTGCTTTCTCCTATGGTATGATTTAATACTAATGTGTGCACTAGCAGGAGAAAGGTGTATTTCAAATAATATGCTGGAGAATAATAAAGTAGGAATTTCTGCTCGGTAACAGTGGTAAAATCAGTTTTCTGGCTTTCATTACTGTTGTCAGAGGATAGGCTTGTTTACAAATCAGTAGTGTCAATAAGATGTATCTCTAACCTGGTTTAAGATCAAAACACGCTCGCAGTGGCCAACAATACTGCAAAGTAGTCATAATTCATTTCTAGATCCAAGCTCCTCACCCGCTGTCTTTCAAACTGAAATAAACCAGCTGAGATGAACATAAACACCCAAGGTCACAATTCCTTTTCTAAAGGAGATGAAACACACACCTGGAATTGAGGATTTCATACTGTAAAATAACAGGTGATCAATGCCTGAAGTCCACGTGAGAGAAAGGTGCAGCACTGAAACCGCGCTGGGATTTGAAGAAGGATGCGCAGGATGAAAAAAGCACAAAGCTCTCCTCTACTTGCTACATAATCCTCATCAATCTAACCCTGAATTCATATGTTCTCGCTGGTGGCTCTCCTGCATCCATTGACAGATACTGTCTCTAGTGTGGAGTACCCAGCCCAGCTTAAGATACAAAATCTGTACGTACTTATCATGACTTTTAAATGGAATCAAACAGTGAATCAAGATGGCTTAATAATACAAGTAAATTGATGGGTAATAAGAATTCAATTTTTGTGTGTGTGAATTTTATATTAAAATATATCTGGGAAAAGTAAAAAAAAAAGAAATGAGGAGGCTACAATAACTCATCATAGACTCTCAGAATTACAATTTTCTAATCTAAACTAGGCTATCTTTCATTTAAATTAGAAGATCAGAGATGAAAATTATTAGAATGTTTTTTCTAAACAGTTACAGGCCAGCTGCAGATGGGGACCGTGTTTTTCATTCACGCTGTCACACTGGGAAAGAAACCAAACACTTTAACGTTGCCGTCGTAACTCCTGAACATTTGTCTGTTTGGTTTATTAAGTTAGAAGTTACTGTCTGTGATATAACCAAACAAATAGCTACTGAAGCTGGAACAGCTCTTTCAATTAGCATTGTCATACAAACAAGAACATTTGCGCTGTGAATGAGTAAGTGGCTGGTGCAGGCAAGAGGAGCAACTGCTGTCTGGGGGAGACTGAAGAACGACTGCGACATTAGGATGCCGTGGCTCATGCCAGCTCCCCCCACTCACACACCCTTCTCCAAGACTGCATTGCGTATGCTTTCACAAATCAGCCAAACACTGTCAGTCGGGAGCTAGGCAAGTATGACTGGCGTGCTGCGAACGGCTGGCTCCTTTCCCTCGCCACTGTGGGAGCAATGCACAGCTCCAGCTCTCGAGCAGGGGAAGGTGGAGCTGGAGGGCTGCACACGCTTACGCAGCAGCGGCAGGGACCTTGCAACACACTCCCCACGCCTCCTGCACAGCCCTGTCAGCCAGCCCGGCCCCAGCAGCCTCCCCAGCACGCCCCCGCACTGGGACATCCCATGGGTTGACTCCTTCCCTGTGGGGACAAGGAGGAAGGGCATGGCATTAGCCCAGTGCTGGGCTGGGCTCACAGGATCAGCATCTGAGGGTTCCCCAGTGCTCACCGAAGCCCCTTCACAGCAGGACAGGGATGCCCAGGCGTATGTGGCACACAGAGAAAGCTGTGGGGCCGGGCAGGTGCTACATCCAGCCTGCGAGCACTGCCAAACCTGTCGGAGGTTTAATGTCAATGGGAAAGTAGGGTGTTTATTCTTGATGGATAAGTACAGTCTTCCCTTCTTTGAGTCCTAAAGTGTTAAGAAAACTTCCCAGTCTGACCATTCCCAAGACTCTCTGGCAGTCGCACTCCCAGCTCCAGAGACTTTCACTGCTGGGACCGAAGCCCCTTCACAGCAGCGGCTCCAGTGACCCAAGAGGACTCCCTGCACACCCCACACTCACACGGTCAGACCAGGCTTCCTCGCCAGTTCGACCCCAGGCTTCCCACAGCAGAATCTAAGACATTCTTGTTCCATAAAGCAAATTATTTACGGTGCAGGAACAGAGAAGCAGCTTGAGCTGGTGCCTCCGAGGAGGGACCCCAGCAAAGGAACCACTGAGCTTTTATCCCCTCACAGTCCAAGCAAGCCAAAGCCTTGCTCTTCTTCCCAAGTCCTGGGCTCCTGCCTGTCTCTCAGTGTCCCTCACCTGGCTGTGCCACAGGTCTCTGTGCCCTTTGTCATGCAAAGCATCGACAGTTTGGGGACACGTGCCTTGGGCTCCCACCAGCCAGAGCTGCACCTGCAGCTCGCAAACAGAGCCACCTGCACCAAATGTATCCCGCAACAAAAGTGGCAAGCACGTGCACAAAAATCCCACACAAACCATAATGGAAAACCATAAAATCTTCACCAGACATAGATTTAGAACTTCCTGTAAACTGGAATGCTAAACCTACTTTTGGTGCATCGAGGGAAACGGCCTTGATAGTTAGATTATTAATTTTTGATAGGTCAAATTTGAAGTTAGCATAATTTAGAGCTCCCAGCTAGGATACTTTAGCTGACTTAGTGAGCAAATGAAACCAGATCTGATTACAAGGTAGTAACACTGGGCAAGCTGTGCAAGAATGGTGGTGTTTTCTGGTGCCATGCCTCGGAGCACTGTACATTTACTTGCAGCAATAATGGGACCACATTTTCACTTCTTATTGTCTGTACTATCATCATGCTGGGATACCACTGGGATGGTCTCAGAAACTTGTGGACTTGTCCACAAACTGGTCCCACTCATTTTTAAGCTATTTAAATACAATGAAATTTTTCATGAGATCCGGTTATTGAGTTTCTTACTAAAGACTAAGTTCACAGCATAAATTCATGAAACTAATCGACTTCAATAACTTTCATACTATTCAGATTCTTACCTAATACTTATTATTGACAGAGATCTTTTAACGTGCATGGAAAGCAGTTTTTTACCCAGAAAATTTTACTGTCTTTATACTGCTTTTCTCCCTTGAATTTCTGAAAGAACTCAGTAGAATCCAACTCTCCTAAATAGTATGTGAAGGAACCAAGACCACTATCTCTAAGCTTTAGAAGCTTGAGGATTTAGTTTGGTTTGAAGTTGAACTTGTTTGCTTCATTCTGTTTTCAATTCCCTTTTCGTTTGTTTGTTTGCAGCAATCGGAAAATTACCACAGATACAGCATTTGCAAATGTTATTTTCTTAGACTAGATCCCAGGATTGCCTTTTAAGACTGAGCACAGAACTATCCTAAATCTTTTCCAAGAGGAAATGAATATATTTGCTACAGCAAATGCAATTCAACATATTTTGTTAAGTCTTGGGGCTATTTTCCTGTAACATCTTGTTTGTCAGCAACACATGCAAAACTCCAGTGGTACAGCTTTGAATCTCTTCGTAAATAATGACACTGAGGAAAAGCGACTACATTAAGTTCCAATGAAAGTAGACTTTGCTTATCAGAGAGATAAAAAAAGGGGGGGGGGAAGTTTTTGTTCCACTTACTACACACGAATTGATTACAGAAGCAAAACTCTGTGTCAGACTGTGCAAACGCAAAGGCAGTTTTCGTTAATATGATCATATCCCTCACTATGAGAAGCAACTTGGTCATTTAAGAGAAGCCAATTTGTGTTTCTCAGTGGAGACTGTACAAAGCCCACGTGGCATCTGCCCACTGCTGGCACTCTGTGTGACTTCTGGAACGTTACAAATCATTGTCCTGAACTGCCTACTGAAGTGAGCACACAGTCATTGGATTTAACACCAACTTCCATTTCTTTAGTAAACTGTGGGGTGTAAAACCACACACTACCAATTAGTGACAACAGACATGACTAAAATTTCATGAAAGCTTACCAGAAGGGGGCTTTGGATAATGAAAATGGTTTGATGTGTCTGAGTCATATAACAGATGAGACGACGTTTCTGTACCCCTTTTCTGCCCACTTGCTGTATATGCATTACTGAACTGCCATCGGTAATTCAATTTAGACATACAAGAACACAAGCAAAAAATCCTAATTATTAGCAAATTCCCTCCTCAAAAGCTCAAGCCTTCTTTCCACATGCCAACAAATTACTTTTCTGTATATCCTTCAGTATCTGTCCTTCCTGCTTACAAAAATATTCTTGTGCTTTCAGTAAATAAGTTCCAGCACATTTTCCAGTCAGGTGCCTTAATGGGCACATCGACACAGAAAATAAATTCTGAAAGGCATGGAACAGACTCATCCTATCCACCACATCTTCCTCCACTAAACTGCACTAGCAATGGGATAAGTGGACCTCTAGATGCAAAACACAAGAGGAACAGCATGTTCTCATTTTCCTGAACAGGATGTGTACCTGGGTCTCCCTTACTAATACTAGGTTGATATAATTCTGTCTGTACAAATACAGGCTGTTAGCTCTTATGTGCAAATATTCTTACTAGCTGGAAGAGTCTGGCCCAGCGCAAGAAAAGCTGTTTATTGTTTCTTCACCTAGCCTGGCAGCTCTGCCAAATTACTTGCACTCAGGGTATCTGCAGAGAGGTGTGAACGCAATTACAGAGATACCTAGTCTATTTTCACTTCTTTTCTCTCCTCAAAATTTACCCATTTCAAAAACCAAAGTAAAGGCTTGGAACAAGTAATATTCTGGGCTTCAAAACACATCTCATTTTCGCTATCAGTAACACAGAAGTTGCAAGAAATCTGGTGCTCCTCAGGAATAGCAACAGATAAAACTATAATTTTTGCCACATTTCATCCCATCGTTATTTCTTTCTCAAGAATGACAAGAAGAAAGGGATTTCCTTCTGGTTTGTCAGAAGATTGCTTCTTGCAGTCTGTAGAAAACCAGCAGATATTTTGTTAAAAACACTTGGTGCAGAGCAGACCTGAGGACCATATGGTTTATTGCAAAAGATTCTCTCTGACACATCCTCCTCAAATGCCAGTCCTGTTATTCTGTGGCAGGGATCAATAATCCCTGTGTGGAGGGAGCCATCCTCCCAGCGAGGCCCAAGAATCTATGATTAGCTGCAATGAGAACAAGGACTGGGCAAAGCTGTTCCGGCAGATTTGGAATCCAATAATGAAAACTCACCTAGGAGCAGCTGCCAGTCCTTTAATGAAACTCACAGCAGTGACTCCTGAGCTGAGACACCGCGGAGTGCCTCCACAACCACAGAGATTACAGGTGCCACGACTGCCAAGCATCCTTCAGTTCTTCCTGCAGGTCATCGCCCAGATTTTAGAGAGAAGCCACAAGAAGCCTCTGAATCTGAACCTGAAAATGGGGGATCTGTAGCTCTGCTGGACACCTGATAACCTTGAAGTGAACATGACTGACGAATCATCATGGGAGAGATGATTCTCCTCATCACTCCTGTCCTTCCTGACATGAAGATTATCTTATCCTCTCTTCAGCTGTATTTTCTTACTTGCAAATGAGGGTAGGGTAATTCCAAACATCACAATTAAACAACACTGACTGCAAAATCCAAATACTTCCAGCTGTTTCAGATGTCAGCTTTCCTTCCCAGCCTACAGAGCCTGAGTTTGCTAGAGGTATAATTTTTTTCATGTGTTTCTTAACAAACATTTTTCACTAGGAAGAATTAATTTGATTAAATGAACTCCTTTATGGTATAAAGTTGATTTGGTAAATAGCCTGCTTCTACATTTTCAAAGTAAAGCTAGACCACATGAGTTCTGAACTTAATTCAAACTTCAAAGCCTTTCACATTTTAAAGAAAAAAAAGAATAGTTTAAATTTAAATAAGAAATATGAAATATATATTCACACAAGCAAACACACTAACTGCATTTTTAAGACCATTATTTTTTCTTTATAATGTTCAGGAATATAAATTTTTCGGGATTGATCCTTCATGAAAATACAATTTCCTGAAATACTGAGACTTCACGTGAAGTGAGAATGCCATTCCTTACTCAACTGGCATTAACAGAAGTTAACGTCGAAATACAATCAAGATTGTCATTAACATGTGAACGTTAACATTTATGTGGCTAGTGATAGCTATAAACATTTAAATACTTATCTTCTTCAGTGCCTCTGAAAAGCAGCACTTGTTCTTGTTTACAACTCTATTAATTTGAAATTATACCCCCCTGTATTTAACACTGACTGTTAGTTTGTATTTCTGCCTGCACTTTTCTGTGTAACAGTTCAAGGAAAAATGAATGCTTTGTGCAGGCATCACCTTACTCACCTTGCTGTGAAAAACAAATAAATGACAAAAAACAAACTCCCCAAAACGCAAAAGCACACCACTTCCAATATTCAACCCAATAATGCAACCTGACTGTTTTTCTGTGAAAACACCATAGTGAGATCTTTCAGGAATCAAAGGTCATCAAAAAATGAACAAAAATTCCTTTAAATGCCTTCAAAGTTGTCAGAGATTTTGATTTAAATCTAACCAATCATTTCTGTATTTTCTACATTGAATCAGCTTTGGCTTTTAAGGTTTACCTTGCATAAATGTGTCACCTCCTGCAATATGCAAATTCAATAAAATAAGCCTGAAACACATTAACAGGAGAATGACGGTATTGGTGTTTTCCTGCCTTCTGCAGAACAAGTTTGCAAAATTCCATAGTGCATATTAACTGCAAATGTATGACCCAAAGGTGCACGTTTATCCTCATGCTTGGCTATCACAACAGCAACCCTTTAAAAAGCAATTTAGGAATACAAGGAGTTTGTGTACATCTAGGCACTCATTTCCTTATCTGCCATGAAGAAAGGAAACTTGGGATGGGAGGGACACGATCTCCTTTCTTCCTGAAGATCTTGCCCAGGAAGGCACTGAGCTGCTGTGCAGCTGTCCTGCCGCGTGCCACCTCGAGTTCAGGAAGGGCCAGGGAGTGGCTCTTTAAGGACAGCTGACCAGATGGTCCCCGAGGAGACCAACGAGTCTGCTGCAAACACCAGCAGGAAACTTCCGTTGTACTTGAGAGGAAAAAACCCCATAAACCCCCACCTTGAGCATAAACCCCAGAGCACAGGGAAGGAAGACACAAGGAACGCTGTGTTCAGATCTGCGTATTGAATTACTTTGTTTCATACCTAAATAATAAAATAAGCCCTGAAAATTATCTCTCTCTTGATTAATATCCTCCTCAATTTCTCTTGTAAATGAAATGAGACAGTTCATCTTCTGAAAGACGAATTAGATGAAGCAATTCCTGCTCTACCATCATGCCAGGCACTTTAAAACCCCCGGCATGCAACAATTACTGTCTCCTAGATCAGTGGGACTCGTGGAAATGATCTAGTCATGTCTCCAGTAATACTTCCTTTAAATGACAATCATGTTATAAAAAACCATTTCAGACCAGTTTACTAAATGAGTAAATCAATAACCAGCCTAAACGAAAACAGCCACAGTAAAATATTCAAGAATACTATTATGAAAAAGAAAGATGTTAAAATAGCACCTGACTGTGGTATTTCTCTCTGTCTCCACACTGCATGAGAATTGGCAAAGCACTCCACAAGAAACACAGGATGACCTCACGAACCTTGGGGAATTAAGAAGAGAAATTTGCCTGCCCAAGCAAGTGCTTGACATTCAAAAATAACCTCCTGAAACATAACCAGTGTGCAAGAGTTCAGCCAACTAATGGGTTTTAACTAGGCAAAATCGGGCCATTTTTATGGTGAGATTGACAGCTTTGGCTCCACGCTTCATCTTTTAAATGCCACCTACACCTCAGCTGGGGCACATCAATACCTCCATTGATTTTTTCTCACTTCAGTGAAATTACTCATTTTCTGCACTTGCAATGTTACTGCAAAATAAAGCAACTATTTGAACACTTGAGAGCATTAGCTCACTCCTCTTTAAACACGCTTGACTCTACCTCTTTATGTGGCTAAAGCTTTCATGATATCTGCACACGGCTCCTTCCCTTGTCTCCTAATGAAATTATCCTTCAGAAAAACCCCAATATGACAAATAACAATTATCTTCTTTACAAACTGAGGAGAACATTTCTGATTGACTGATTTTTTTCGTTTTTCTTTTCTGAACCTTTTCTTTAAACAGGAGAGAAAACATTGGACAAAAGAAAACAGTAGGTGGGGTTTTAGGTTAATTTTGTTTGCCTGTTTAAAAGCTAGGCTGGAATCTCCAGGGCATTTTGTAAAGCACAGTTCATATCAGTGCAGTTGTTTCTTGTGTGCTTTCCATAACACAGGCAAAATAAGTTTTAAATAATTTCTCCTTTGGCCTTACTGGATGACAGGAATCTCTAAGTCATACTTTCAACAGTAAGTAATAACTTAGGATTCCAATATCAGTAACAGTTTTTTAGGATTAATCCTTATCTTACCCACAGTGCTTAATTGCTAAAGTATGACTGATCCTTAACAATTGCATCTGCATTAAATTCAACTCTCCTGTGATCCACAGGTCAACCTCACTTCTGCCTTTTCTTACAAGAAGAAATAAAATTGTCAGTCCTTATTAGTACAGCATTTGGACTCCAACCAAGCATCTTCCATAGATTTTTATGGTGTCTTTGATGAACAAGATTTTGCAGACTATTTGTACACAGGACCAAAATATTCATAATTGTCAAAATTGCTGATATTGAAAGCTTATCCTGTACACAATAAAGAATATATGTCCTACCAATTTCTGTTGAACCATTATCTTCATTCATATTTCATTTGAAAAAATACCTTCTAAATTCACTTTTTTTTTTTTTTTTTTTAAGCCAGGAGTTTTTTAGATCAATGTCAAATCAAAAATTTGGTATTTACTAAATGCAAGCAGGCCACAGATAAAGCCAGAACATTTTGCAGAAGAAGAAAAATTGCATCGAGCGGCACAGAAATAAGTGGGTTTATCAGCACTCACAGCAATTGCAAAGAAGAAATTGTCTAACATGTATGACCTGAAAAAGAAAATTCATTTATAAAGGCTTTGCACATTTTTACATGGTGCAAAACTTCCTCCCTAAAGCTAACAGTAACAGCTTGAAGGGAATTACAGGATATAATACAATTCTTAAGATCACAGGGAATTTTTCAAATGCTGCCTTTGGAAATAATACCTTGTGCATATAATTATTTACAGTTTGAATGCCACAAGTTCACATACTTATTTTTTAAAAAAATCTGCATCTATTAGTTTTGCTCGTGTCACCATTAACATGACAGCATTCCTCCTCTCTCGGATCTGCAGAACAGACCTCCCTCAGTATCACAGCACATGCTGCTCTCAGGGACAGCAGCCCTTCGTGATGACTTGGAGTTCTGGCTGCTCCAGAGCAGATGGAGGAGTCAGCTCCATTCTCTCTCTGACCTGACCTCTGCCTCAGGAAAACTTCCCAGCCTGGATGGCTGCTAACATCAGAAGGTCTGTCATTTCTTTGAAATTAAACTCTCTATATTGAGAAATGGACTATTAACAGTCTAGTCTAACAATTATGTTATTTCATCCATTTTATTCAAAAGAAAACTGTATGCCAGACTGATTTCAGTGTGAGGCTTTTTCAATAGTTTCATCCAAAACCTTTCCCTTATTAGACTATTTGTCCTGTTAACTGTTCACAGTTCACCTGCACTGAAGGCATCCTTCGCTCTTCACTCCCATCCCAGCTCTGAGAAAAGCTGCACCAAAGCCTTTCTGGACCTTACTGACATTTCAGCTATTTACACAATGCAAAGGTAGTTATTTAGATTAGTCAGGAGACAAACAAATTGCTGCCTATATACACACAGATTTCTGCAAGCTATATACATAGAGTTTTCTCTCTGTCTGTATAAATACAAGGGATTTACTTGTTCCAAAAGCTTGCAAATCTTGATTACCCTGACTCGGCCACAGAGGCCGGACATGTGTGAGGATTTGTAGTCTATCCTCAGTGAACACGAAGCTAACTAAAGCAGCTTAGACAAGATCTTTTATTTGATGGCAGAGAACTAATCTTGGATGCAATACAATGTATACAATCTTGAATCACTAGAGGGATCTTATCACCCTACTCCTTTCATCATCTGCATGCTTTAATTGCAGCCAGCCTGTAACCCCCTTCCTCCTCCGCTGCAGCGTCCCGTCATCCTACAGCACCCAGAGCCAGCGCCACTGCTTGGAAAAGGCACTGTCAGATCTCTCACTCATCTCTGCCTCCTCAAACAAAGCTGTGGAAATCATCCCTCTAAATCCTCCCTGATCTCCTTGTGGTGATCTCGCTCCCAGAGCTGTTCAAACATATGGGCAGCAATCAGGCCATATCCAACCTCTCATTTACCAGAAGTGTTTCGAACAGCTCAGTGTCCCCTTTTTGCCTGTACTTTCAATTTATACATATGCCTGCCTGTAATTTCAACCTATACATGTCATTCCCTTGACACGTTATTACCCTGCTGAAGCGGAAATTCCTATCTGTGCACATTAAAAAAATAACACTGTGACAGAAAATGTGAAAATCTTTGCATAATGAATCCTCCATAGTGCATGAAAGAAATACCATAACTCATAGAACAAAACAAAAATATATTGCCTTGAAGCAAGAAAGTACCTATAAAATTAGAAGATTCTCAGGTTTCAGGTGCCTTCATTAGGGAACAATGTTTCATGAACTAAACAGATACACAGTATTTTTAAAGCATTTCTGAGAAATTTTTGTTGTGTGATCAAGATACTTGAAACCACATTTAAGAAAAACTACCTTGTAGAAAAGTAAATTTCTGCTTTGGTCACTACCAGAAGCTGCAGCCCTTGTTCTAGTTGATTTCCACTAACTTCCACTTATTGCCAGTCAATGAGAACTGCATGAGAAAATTTGCAGAGAAAACTACAGAGCTGACAGAGCAGAGGAATTAGTGACTGAGAAACCAAGTTAGGCAGGATGCTTATGCTGTCACTATTCAAGCTCAAGGAATATCTACACAGGATTTCTATCAAAAGAATAAATGCACACACAAAGAATTATTGCTGTATTTCCTAGTGAACGCATGCAAGAAATACTGAAGCATGGATTCCACACACGAGGAAAGCTTTTGAGAGAGCAGGAGCTTCAAAGGAACACAGCAGAAATGAAGTTTATTTGTTATGGTAAAAGTCAACATTGCATGCAATACAGCTTAGACCCACTACTTATTTCCTGATTTTATTGGGACACACTGCTACTGGGTAAAGAAGAAGTGAATAGAAATCCTAATTCTGGACACAGGATTTAAAGACCTGATTAGAAGAGAATTAAAATATTTCTAGAAGGAAAAGAATTCTGTTCGTTTTGCTGAAATAGATAGATAGATAGATAGATAGATAGATAGATAGATAGATAGGATACATAAATATACAAGTATAAATATATATACTTGTATTTATACATAGCTATATTTATGCAGACTGCAAAACTGTCAAAAACATTAGACATTTACTCTGTATTACATATGTGAATATATATGCTTATCTATACACAATGAAAAGTTAGTCCTGATAAGCGGTTCTATTATTTTATGCCGACTATTAGCTAATTTCAATTACAGCTTAAGCATTAATATAACTATAAAATATATAGCAGCAAAGAGAATAAAGGCATTTTTAGGTAAAACCAACATAAGTACTCTGAGTTATCCTAAAACCACTTCACCCATTGTCCCACCAACACGGCAATTTGTTAGTGTTGTATTCCTGGGTTCCTCATTAGACATTTGTGAATTTATGAAAATATAAAAGCCTACTTGTAACTCATGAACAATGGTCAAAATGATTATTTTTACACTGCCATTTCCATTTATTCTTACTGCTTGTAATTTCTAGGAGTATCTAAATGTACTCTGTATCTCCTATACAGGCAGGAATTGCCAAGCTGACCTTATCTACAGTTTTTAATATTCATATTTCTAGTGTAATATGACCACTTCTATCTATTTTCACATTGCATACTGTTTTTTATATCTTATCTGCGTGTGTGATACAGATTCATTTTACCTTTCAAATAGAAGCAATAGAAACTTGTCTTCCGCATATATATGGATTCTCAAGGAAATAGAGGCAAGATAGCTTCAAGTGCTAGTAGTGTCATTAAACCCTGCTATGTTATCAAGAGCAGATGTTCAGAATGCAAAGATCTCTAAGGTCTCTGCTTCTTTTGAAAAAGGAATGCATTTTTCCTTCCTTAAGTTGCAAAATGAAGCTGAAAATGAAATTAAACGGTTTCAAACACTAAATGCTAAAGGGTTAAAGGTGCCCGATATGAAGTGAAACTTCTCGATTGTCATCATTGGTTGTGATATCTCTAATCACACTATGTGTGCATTAATTGGATTCAGCAAAATCACTTGTGTTCTGAAAGCCTGAACAAATGGATTAGTATGGAAAAATCTGCACCATGAAAAAAAGATAAAGGAAGTATTTTTATTTCCTTTTGTTTAGCCCAATGAGAGGATTAAAATGATATTTGTTAACTAGAATTATAGCAGGATCCCAGACAGTTAACTCTGGGAAAACATAGTCTCAAAGGAATATTCCAGACAACCAGAAGCTATAAAATAAACATATTCCCTTTAGCTACATAGGAAGAACATATGAAACACATTCCACAGCAACCCCCGTTCTGTCACATTATTGCTATGCCACAACTTCCAGCCTGTGTTCTAATTTAAATGTATTAAAACCAAATTTAAAAAAAAAAAAATCACTGATTTGTGTCCTATTGAGATCTTTTCAATAAAAATTCACACCTAGACTTTTTGTCATACAACTTATATAACCAATAATTCCTTAAAAACAGGCGTGAGAATAGAAGGTTCGGTGTAACCCTAGGCCTAGAAATGCTAATTTGCAATTTCACACTAACTCATCGAAGGAGAAACAAAAAAAAAAAAAAAAGTACTGTAACTAAATGAAAGAACTAAACCCAGCAGCTCTACCAAGCTGCTTTGGGCACCCCACGAGCCAGAAGCACTCTGCCAGCTCACCCACTTCCAGGGAATTGCGCTGGGGGTCCTGCCCTGCTGGGTGCAACCTGCACGGGGAGCAAAGGGTTGTAGGATACCTGGGTACTTCCAGCCAAGGCAGTCCTAATGTCTGCATTTCATCTGCCAGAGTTAATGGTGATTACCAAATGCCAGCCCTTTAAATGCTGGCTGGAGGGAGGTGCGGGCTGCTTTGGAATAATGAAATTGACACAGATCTAAAAACATCGCTTCGCCACGCGCAAGAGAAATGATGTTTGCTTATTTTTCTGCACGGATGAAGGACAGCTTGAATGATTCATCCTTAAGCGGGTAAACAAAAGTGGGGGTCTGAACTGAATTGCGACATAATTTCCTTTAAAAGCTTGTTGAGAACATACAGCTACACAAGGACTGTGGGCAGGACAAACACTACGTGCAAGCGCTGGAAGTATAAACACACAGGACTAATCTAATGTGGGAGCTGGGGAAAAAGCACAAGCAAGAACTAATTTCTGCTTTTGTAGCATCAATTTAACCCTTCGAAAGTATAATTGCTTTGCAGCAGCAACAGTGGACCCCCGAAGCCACGCTCAAGACTTCTTCAGTAATTCACTAAGTAATTATGTTCACAAATTACAAAAAAAGTATGGTAGTAGCTTAGGATAATTTCTATTTTAGGACTAACCCACATTCAGAGCACATCTGCACATTGTAGATCTCATTCGGTGTTTAGAGGCCATACAGTACAGAAGAGAAATAGCTAATTTATTCAGTGCTTTTCAAATTAGATTTCATACTGAAAACTTCTGAAAAGCACTAAACCCCTCCAGCTCCCATAGGCTTCAATGATGCCTGAAATGCAGAAGAATTGAAATAATCTTTATAACTTAACATATATAGATTAAGAGCTCATTATTTGAACTTTTTCATGCAGATAAATGAAGAGGCTGTGTATGAACCAAGGCTCATATAGGAAAAACCTTCAAAATTAGTGTTTGTTCAGCAAGAGAAATGAATGTTATGTCTACCTTGCACAGATGAATAAATCTACTTATGTCAATAAACACTAATGAAATGAATGGAACTAACATTGATTTCAGGGCAGCCAGGACTTTGTCCAATGTATTTACTCTGAACAAAACTGTATAAACACATTAATTGACTGCAAGCAGAGGGATTCAGAAAGATACAATACAAATTCTGCTGGCCTTTTTTTTTGAACCAATGCTTTTGACAGAAGCCTCATTATTTTTTGAAGTAGTTTTCTCTTTAAAAGTAGTTTTGAAGTAGTTTTCTCTTTAAGTTCTATATTTTCGATCAAATCAATAAACTATTATTACCGAGTCCATTTTTATGAAAATCAAACTGTACTTTATTCAGTAAAAAACATAGGTGCTTCAGCTCATTGATAGCACATGACCAGCCATGAATTCAACATACTTTGATTTTTATCATTTATTCATTTTTATTTATGTTATGAATTATTCATTTTAATAACTATTCTAAAGAGGTATTTTGTATCCTGATTTTTCTAAACTATTTAATACTTACCAATAAATATGTAACTCAACTCAGAATAATTTTCAAATTACATCGAATCTGCATGTGGAAAGATGGCTGGGGGTAAAATTAAGGGAAACGGAGAAATTATGTTCACATCCTAACAGAGGCTATAATGATACGGAAATTATAGGGTAAAACACAGCTGCTGCTCCCTGGATGGAATGGAGCTGGCAGCTCCAAACCTATTCCACGATGATTCCCCATGGACACAAGCTGCAACCACAGCACCTGCTAAGGGGGGTGGAATGGAGGCCGGAGTGGAGTGGGAACACCGCAGCCAGGCTCTGGAAATCCTCGCAGGGAGGGAACTCCAAGGTGCTCTGCAGCTGAGAAACCCCAAAGCACCTGTCCAGCGAGGGAGAGAGGAGCTGATGTCCTGAGCCAACTGCTGAGCCAGCAACTGGGGCAAAATCGCTCTCCTCAGATGAACTTGGTTCATCTAAAGAGGGAAAAGGCAAAGGTATCATTTGTGCAGTTTTAGGAGCCTGTTTCTCCTGTGCACAGGGGGAAACCAAGGATTCCTTTGCTTCCAAAAGGATTTCTGAGCTAGAGCACACTGCTGTGAAATCAGAAATTGAGGTGTTCAAGTCACCGTTAGCCTTTGATGGAGAAGCAGGAGAAAAATTTGGAATGCAATTTGATGGATTGAAAATTAAAACTGAAGCTGAGCAGTTTAAAACTCTGCTTGCTGCTGTGGAGCACAGAGGGAAAATGGTGGAGAAAGCAGCTCCTGTTTCAGATACTCTGAGGCTCTGCAAGTCAGTACATTACACAGACCCTGAGACTTGGGATGGAGATGTTTGGTACAATAACGGTGGCGATAAAACCATAGAGAACCCTGATTCCAAATGTGAGCAGAGGAAAACAGAAAGACCCAGAATTACCACTTCAATAACAGTGAAAATGTTAAGTTCAGCACAAACAGCAGTGACAGGACTACTTCTTAACTGGAGACTTCATTTAAAACAGGCATTTGAAGCTCTGAGAAAATGCAAGTCAATCTCACATCCAAGAACAGCGGCAAGAAATGAAAAAAATACATTAATCATTGAGCAGTCAAAGAGCTGTCATCACACTGAACTTCTTAGGCTGAAACGTAAATATAAATGTTGAAATGGATTAAAATTATCACAGTGTATAGGGAAGGTTTTCAACAGAATACTTTGGCTAAAGTATAGGTTCTAATCACAGCCATTTATATAGCCATCTAAAATGTAAGAATTAATAATATTTATTTAATTTTAAATGTATTGATATAATGTATCTGGGAAGACCTCTGCTTAGTCATTTTTAGCCATGGTGCCAATGTGATTTAAAGTCCATTTTTTAAGTTTAAGTATGTATCAGAGACCAGAGAGACCCTGACAACTCTGACAATTTTGAAGTCTGTTACTGAAGCAAGGCACCTACATGATAATTAAAGGCATTTCTGCTAGCACAGGTTATGCTTTCAAGAGTTAAGGAAAGGGCAGTCAACTCTTCCACATTTTATCACATACTTTTACCATTTCAAATGATTAAATTAATTACTATGAAATCCAGATTATTAAATGTTTTCCAAATATAAGATATTTGTCTTTACGTTTCAAAATCACGTGCTTCAGCTGTATCCTGTGTGCAGCAGCACTGTGAATTAGATCGGAGTGTGAGGAAGGCAATGGAATTGTTCCATCAGACAGGACTAACAGGAGAGTTTGTCACTGAAGTTAGCAGTGCTGCTGCAGCTGACCTGTTATCTCTGACAGACAGGTACAGGAATGAGTTCAGTGGCCATAATTCAGGCTGCTGTACCCGAATTACTGAAATTCTTGTAAGGAAAATGAAAAGCATGAAGGAGAGGAGCAGCTACGGAGTATGAATCAGGATTTCTGAATTGACTCCATCTGATACTTCCATTCCCCTCTCCCTACAGAAGTGTGGTATAAGAATAAAGTGAACATGAGAAAGAACAGAGTTGAATGTTTCTGTGGGAGCCTGCAAAGAAAACATACAGATTAATACAATGATTTCACTTATTGAGTAGTTTCAGCATAATTACAGCTATATTAAGACTGTCATAGTGAGGCATCAACAGTGCCATCATAATGCCTACATAAAAGGTGACTCATCAGAGGCCTGAAATTCAAGTGAAACACTTACTGTCACTCAAAATGCTTTAGGAAATGAAAGCCAATTTTTGCAGCCTAACAGGCTAACTCACTATGCTATTTTAATTATTTTTCATTCAGACAGATTTTTCTTGGCACATAGAACCAGTGCATCAAGGAGAAATTTATGTTGAAAAACCACATAGAAAGATAGTATCAATTGAGGATGAACGAGTAAAAACAGAAAACAAAAAAAAAGAAAGAAGATGTCATCTAAGATGCTAAACACTGAAGATTTACAGAAAAGGGAACAAGGGAAAGAAGGAAAACTGTAAGCCTTTAAATTTATACACAGCCACATAATAACTGGACATACTGTGCTGGGAATGTGTCTGGGAATATACAACAGTTACTTCTAAGCCTGTAACTAAGTAAACTTACAAGCCATTCAAAAAAAATCCATGTAACATTTCAACAATTATTTAGTATTCCAAAAGCGTAAAATATGGGGGGAAAAATCGACACATTTCCTTATATAGTGCAGAACATCATGTACATCATGTCTGTGAACATCCAGAGATCTGGGAGAAAAATACAGTGACTTCCAACTCAGTGGGACGGGACTTTTTCAGTGAGTGATCTCCAGCTCAACAACAGACGAGCCTCAGCAGCGCTTCCCTCTTCCCTGCACCTCACTCCACTGCAGGAAATCCACTCTGGTTACTCCTTACGGAGACTCCAGGTGATTTTGCCTTGTTTGTTCTCACACAGGCTGACAGTATTTTCAGCTAGGGAACTGTATGCATTCACCTCACAGAGCAGAAAGGCACAGGGAGATGGTCATCCCGCTGGTAGGGGAGAAAAATCAAAACTGCTTTTTTTTTAACAAAAAAAGAGATATATTTTAACAATCATGTTCAGTCTATTTCCACCTTTCTTAATTGTCAGATAATGTGTATCTTTAAAACTTCTGGTGAAACACAGGAAATTCACCTTCCTATTCCTACGGTAGGTGGGATTGGCTAATAGAGGTAGAAAGAGGTTCCATCATAAACACATACATTTAGATATTATTTCAGCTTTGAATCAGCCTAATAATAGAATAATTTCGTGAACTGTACTAAGGTTTTGTGAATTTCATTTTGACAGCATAGAACATGTTATGGGAAAACCTATGAAAACCCATGAGCTGTGGAGAAATATACATATCCTTTACAGGCTCTCCAGCATCATGTTTAACTGAAAACGAAAATTCTGTTTCAATAAAGTTTTTTAGGTCGTCCTTGTGCTTTTTAAAAATAGTGTAACCTATAAGATTTAATCTATAAAGTAATACTGCTTAAGTATAGACATAATATAGCCAAATGCTCCATTAAACAAAATAAAGGAGGCTCATTTTCTTTCAATTATCAAAATCTGAAAAAGTACTAAATTTCAAAGTAATGTATTCTTATTCCAACAGAAATTTCCATTTTCCAATCAGTTCTTGAGAAGGTATTTCTACAGCATTATCATACACCAGAGTTTACTTTCTTTCACTTGACCTAAAACATTTTGTCTAAACATGTAATTTTCGGTACATTTACTTAATGTGCTTAACAGTTTGTCAAGGTCAGTAATACACTATCACCTCAGATGCTTTTTGAAATTATTCCTCATGATCCCTGTACTATAAAAAAAAACCAAGAGAAAATAAATGGCTGAAAATAGTGATACATAACGAATAACTGAGAGGCTGCTGACCATCACTTTGCTTATTTGAGAAATACTGAGGTAAAATGCAATGAAGTGAAGTAGCTGCTAGAAGTAGCTGATGTAGTGGACAAATAATGGTCCATGCTATCCATAGCAAAGATTTTCAATGGAAAGTTTGTTACTGAAGTGTTTTCCTAAGAGCTCAGTCCTTTTGAGTGGTTCACATGATGACCCTCCCTCAGGACATTTAATATCAGACTGCACGGATTCTCTTCTGCTCGGATGGGAGCACGGCGTGAAACTACAACCGTGCACGGAAATCAACAACAGAGCAGGTATTCCTCCTCTGCGTGGCAAGGTACCTCCAGATAGAGGGTTTTAGAAATACTAAACTTGTGAGATTTTCATTCCAGTTACTCTATTAATAATGTAGGAATGTAACCTACATAGTAACTGCTTCATGCAAAGCATCCTTCCAAGCAACATCCCAGGATTAGACTGCGCTAGCCTACTCTAAAAATAAAGTCACCCATCATGTGGCCTTGCACCAGCTATGAGTAATCTGTTTTCTTCCATCTCCAGCTTTCCACTAACATGGCAGTTTGGAACACAAGTCTTTTCCTGAGCAGAAAATAAAATAGATGTTAAATGAGTGAGACGAAGGCCGGGAAAACTGCTTGCGTTGCATTAAGGGTTGCCTTACAATGACACCTAAACGTATCTCCATGGAACTGCTCCTTCCAAATTCTATTGTAAAACGCAGCAAAGAGATTTATTTTTTTTTTTTAAGTTACATAACAAGAACCCAAAATAAAGCATTCACACACTCACTTATATTGTAAAAGCACAAAAAGCTTCAAGCAATAAAATAGCAGAGCACTCCTAATTAGTTTTCAAGGGTTACATTTTGCCACCATAAAATGGGACAGAAACAGGAAAGCAGAAAAGGCAGAATGCTCTCCAGAGGACTATGTAAGGGTGTGAACAAAAATTTAGTCTCCAGAGCTCATGCTCTGCATCTGTAGTCAAACATTAATCTAAAAGGAAGCACACGGTGACAAACTACAATCCTTCTGACTGATGAAACTGAAGGCATATAACAGAAAAATTGGCATTTTACAGATGATATTAATAATAGATCTAATAGATCAAGAATGACAAAAGAAATTAAATATTTTTGAAAGTACTCATATGTTCGACTTCCAGGAAAAAAACAAAACAAACCAGTTTGACAGCAAAGACCAGGGAAACTTTTTTCTTTGGTTGTGGATTAGATCTTTCTTGTACTTTTATTAGTTATGGAACTCTGAGGACTTAATTAGTTGAAGTTAGAATTAATTCTGGTCTTTTTGTGCATAAGCAGAGGAGACATCTCGGAATACGTACTGACAGGTGGATAGGTTACTAAAGACTGTTCTCCAAAAGGCAGATGCTGCTTTATGCCCCTAGTACTCATCTCTGAAAACCACCTTCAGTCCAAAGAACACTGACAGAGACTACCCAAAGCATCTGGTTTTTACCTGGGAAGAGTTGGATGATTTGCTAAATAAAATGTCTTCCACTTTTAACTCAAGGACTTTCCTTTTTCCTTAATCCCTCGTACAAACAGAAACAAACACACACACAGACCTTAGAGCAATCAAGCCCACCAGTACAGTGGTCATTTTTGGTTGGCTAAGCCTAAAAGGGCAGGATGCATTAATTGTTTACTTTTGGAAATAATGAGGAAAAACCCAATGCCATCCATTACAAATCCTCATGGTAAATGTAACTCACCCATAAACAAACTTATTGATGTAAAAAATCCTTAAGTGTCTGTGAGATTTATTCACATCTTTACCTGAAGAGAAAAAAAGGCAACCAGACAACTTCCTACTGGAGCATATTTAAAAGAAATTATGAACTCAAAAATAATTTCGAAAACTGACATGAAGAAGGAGAGATCTGATCTAAGGCGCGCTATCTCAAATTTGCATCAAAGCTCCCCATGGGCTGCCATGAGCAGCCCGAGCTGGCACAATTCATACCTCTGTGGCTGGGAATTTCAGCTCACACTGACTGCAGCAGCATTGCAAGGGCTGTCTCTAGGAAAGGATGAGTTATGTGTTTACCATATGTCAGCCATTATGCCCAAACTTGGCTTTTCAGAAAAGAAATATCTTAGTGGCAATCAAAAGCTAAACTATCTGGAGCACAGATCTTGTATGACCTTCACAAAAATGAGAAGTGAAAGAATAAAAATTCAACACTAAAATGCTTTCAATATCATCTTCCTGCAAATCTATGAATCTATTCCAGTTTACTTTTGCACATATTATAGATGAATTCATAGGGATATAAAAAAAATCATGTGAGAGGAAACAAGGCACAGTTGTACCTATTTCCTTCTCTGATTTCAGCTGACCACTTGTCTTTTGTGAAGAAACAGCAACCACTAACTTTATGTGTGTGCATTCCGAAAGCACATACTTAAGTTCCCTTGGAAGGTATACAAACAAACAAACAAGCAAAGAGAAACAGCTTTTACAATCTAAAACATTCTCCCTTCTGTTTGTAGGTAACAAAACAAAAAAGGTCAAACACTCCATTTCAGAATCTGGAATCAAAGCAGTAAGTGGTAACAGCCAGAGTCAGAGAAGAGGGGTGGACATAAAAACTCAAGGATTCTATGATGACAAAGGGAGAATAAGCAAAAGGATTATTGTCTCTCGCCTCTGAAACTAACTCTGAAATGGGCTATTTTTACATGGAAAGACCCCAGTCAAGGATATGATGTACATTACTCCAGAAGGCCTGAAGATACCTTTGAAAATTAAAAAAAAATTCATTTAAAATCATTTAAACTGCCAGGACATTTTGAGAACATGCCAAACAATTTAAAACATCCCTCTGTCTCATCCCTCACCTTCTAGTTACCTGCCACTTTGTGTGTTTGCCTCACACACTGAGGACTTGCTTCTGTGTTGGAATGAACATTTTTTCAGAGGAAAGAGGCAGGAGATTCCTCTAACCAACACCTACCATGTACTTACCAACATCTAAACTAGTCTACTAAGCTTTCTTTCTTGTCAGTGAAGAGACCTAGGAGAGAAATCCGATAATTCACTCGAACTTTTAGACAGAGCTGAGATTAAAAAGATCTCAGAGGTGACAGAAAATGAAGCACATGGAAACTACAGTCATCACACATGTATCAAACTTCAGCCACCTCTCTTTGTCCACTTTCCTTCTCTGTCCCCCTTCCCCAGAGCTGGATGCAGTCTCACCCTGAACTTGTCACAGTCACACGTTTACAGGAACTTTGTTGCAATACATCCCAGATACACAGTAGAAGACGTTTTTCCATATCTAAATCTGCTTTTCCTAGATTCTAAATCATTGAAGTCCAAAGAAAAACGGTAGTTTTCTTGAAATGTAGGGTTCTCCAGACTAACATCCCAACTCTCTCCTCTAGGAATCATGAAAATAAGTCATAATTCTACGTTTCATTAAAATATAAAGCCAAATTTACGTATGGTGGCTTCTAAATGCTCCCTCCCAAAGCAGAAGTGGCTCGCACACCTCAGTGTCCGGCAGTGGCCACTGTCACTGACCACCAAGCCAAGCCATTCCCATGGTCTCTGCTGCTATCCCTACTTTGCCTAGACAGTCCTATTTCTTCTGGATTCTTAGATCACGAAGGTCACACTACACAACATATTCATTCTGACAAAATGGTAGAAATCTGACACGAAGAGACAGTGAACAGCAAGCTTGACAGTGATTGAATGTAACTGCTCTGAAGTTACACCAGATTTAGACTGACTGTATCCTATAATATTTGGGAATGCGCTGTACAAAACTGCATTTTTTTCCTTCCTATTCATGTACACAAGCACGTTTTAAAAACAAATCTGCATTTTTTTGGTCATGGTATAGTAATAATCTGAGTCCCTGAACACCTTAGCATTAAAAAAAGTCTTCCTTTTACAAGGTTCCTGAAGATCACTGAAATGTAACCTTTATGATAGGTCAGTAAACTCCAGAGCAGTAAACACAAACATGCCTTTGCCTCCAGTGAACATATTCCATTTTAAGAGCTGTGTTCATCCCATCTACAAATACAATTTAGTGTAAGCAGTCACATTTTATTTTCTCACTTTAAAAATGCCCAGAGATTATCTCTAATGTTTATGCTTTGATTTGCTCAAATAAAAGGCTATTTGAAAAAGTTGGATACAAATATTTCCTGCAATTCTCAATAAAAACCATATTAGAGTTAGATATCTGATGCACCAAATTATCTTGACTGGAAACCCGCTAAATAAGAAAAAAACTCTTGCACCGCATTTTTCTTTAAATGGAATACATTTCTGTTCTACGGACTTAGTTAAAATTAATCACAAATGAAATTGTGGTGGTGATTACTTTGCGTTTCACTACCTGTATCACTGACTTTATGTGGAGAGGTGTTTTTTCCCTACCCAGTAGTTGTTCACTGCAGAGGCAGGACTCATGCAGAGTGGCCACCATTCCTTTAGTACTTGTAAGTGGCTCTCCTGGCCCTCTAAATACCTACTACATGGTTTTACTGTATTAGCTTCAGCATTGTTGTCACAATCTACAACTGAGTTCTGAACATTACACCAGAATACAGGAATTACATGTTTTCAAACACTAAATTAAGTATACTGCACACAGGACAACCTGGGGGACATGTGCAGTAATGTGACAAAGTTGATGGCTCCAAGTACAGAATTTTCTGCACAACAGAAACACGACAGTCCAATTGTTTGTATAATATGCTGACAATCTTTGAAAATTACTAAAGCACTCCAGAAAACCATGAAAATGGCTACTGTTGTTGTATTTCTTCCCCACTGAGACTTAGGAAATATTCCCAGAGCTCCAGCTCCAGGATTTTAGACTGTTTCAGACATGCATGTTCATAAAATGGATGTGAAGTATTTTGTTGGAGGTGGAGACCTGCCCCGGCACGTCAGAAACCTGGGATGGACCAAGCAAGTGCCCGTGAACAGACCACTGAGAAGTGCTTAAATGTTAAGCATTGTAGACTCAGAAGTTGCACAAATTTGCTGGTTCTGATTCACCTCTTGCTGAGAGCAGCTGATGCTGCAAAGTTGCGTAATGCGTGTGAAGCATGGCACAGCTCAGTGACAGCCACAGACAAGGGCAGGAACAGCCACTTCATCTGTTCTGGAGCAAACCCGTGCCCTCCAGAGAAGCAGGGAAGGAGCAGCTCCCTTGCTCAAGGCAGCACTTGAAAGAGCCGTGCCAAGGGATCACGGGTGTGCAGAGGGAAGCAGGAGAGAGCCTGCGCTCAGAACTGACAGGGCAGCACCAGCAGCACTAACACATGGCTGGGGAAGGCACTCCTCTGAGCCCATTACCTGTGCTGCTGGCCCATTCTGACTTGTAAATAAAAAAGGGCCAGATTAAATCCACCTGACTTTATGACTTTGGATAAAGGAGTTTCAGTGTGTTTGTAACAAATAAGAGCACCCAGCAAAACCTTAGCTATGCTTGTATAACCTCAAATCAAATTTAAAAAAAAAATCTATTCTACATGGAAAACATTTCAGAGCTTTCAAAGTATATTTTTTTAAAAAAAGAAGAAACACTTAAGAAAAAAGGAACTTGAAACCATAAGAAAGTTAATAAGAAAATGTGAAAGCCTTCTATTTTGTAATTCAAAATAAATTAGAACTTTCTTACTGCACCTCTTAGGTGTGCGTGTTCCTAGCACTTCAGTTAGGCAAGGCCTTTAGGGTTGAAAACCTAAGACTGCAGGAGACACAGGTAATCATTTTGGTATTATCCTTAATTTTCCCAACAATCATTGCCAGAAAGAGAAATGCAAGTAAAGGCTTTTTTTTATTCTCATTACAAACTCTATCTTTCTGAGGCAATATCAGAATTTTAATGACTCATATATTCTGTGAATGAACATAATGAACACTACCACTCTGGCACTTTCAATGTTCTGTAATTTGATTTGTTGGCAATTCCTATTCTCTCCTGTTTACAACCTGCAGGAAACAGGTGAAATATCTAGCCAGTCAAAATAGTGAATATTTATAAGACTCGACTTTATGGATTCATTTTACCTCTCCAGTACATTGGAGAGCTTTACCTTATTACACATTTTGAGAAACCATTATGCACATGCCCAAGCAACAGCAATCTTTCTGAGAGCAGCCCTATTATGAGGTGAAATAGCTTCGGGGGAGAACTTTGCCATATGTTTAGCAAGTCTCCCAAAAGTTTAAACTCTTCCACTTTATAAAGTAGACACACAAATGCTAATGCCCCTTCCTTGGTACGGGGCTAAAATGAATTTTTAAATTTGCCGTTTCTATCGCTTGTCTCAAGGACACAAGGAGAAGGCCAGGGGATGGGCTGTGCATGAACCAGCTGCAGTGGGAAGGTGGCCACATGGCAGAGGGACCGGTCTGTCCCCTCACGTGCCATCAGCCAGCATGGTTCCAGTGTCAGGATGACCCTGCTGTCCTCCAGATAAGGACTGGCATCCAGTCCTTCCGTGTTAAGAGGTGCTCCCCACACCATTCATACCTGGCTTGGCTGGGGTGCAATGGCTGGACCTTGTCTCTTCCATCAGTGATCTCAGCTCTGCCCTTGCTCTGCCACAAAACGAGGGAGACCTTTGATAAAGGCTCCCTGAATTGAAATCGTTCACAGAGTCTGGCAAAATTAATATTTTAGGGCTCTTAATTCCCTTTTTAAATGGATTAAGCAGAAGAGCCTCCAATTTCGTAACAAATACAGAGAGTACAAGTCCATATGCTTATTGTCTAAGCTTTCAGCGAATAAACAGACACATATCACACCTCTACTTTAGGAAACTTCTAGTCACACAATAATTATCTGAGTATGACTGCTCATGCAACACGCTGCTTTGGCCAGCAGTAACACAGAGCTCTTCGGTCCCTCCACAGAGCACAAAGTAGCAACACGAGGTCTCCTCAATGCCTCTTTTTTTCTCAACTGGAAGAAAAAAAAGAAATATAAATTGCTGGGCAGGGTGGTTTAGTCTCTGTCCTCCACTGCTCTCTGTTGCAAATGCTGCCTTTTTGATAACTCCTCCTTTCTCCTAGTTTATAGCGATATCCATCCACTTATTTGCATTTCACCTGCTGGAGGATGGAAACAAATCAAAACTTGCTTTCCTTCATCTGTATCCAGACCTCTAATCCCAGTCATTTTTGATATTTCAGATTTACACAGCTACCTTTCATACAAAAAGATGTTTTATGACTTGACATCTTAGACAAAACATAATTTTACAAAGTAAGTATTTTTTTATATAGATTTTAAATGTTTAGGAAACAATTAGAATCCTGTTTTTCAAAGACTCCTTTATAATCTTAACAGCAGCTTCGAACTGTTTTATTCCCTCTGAATTACGCAATCACCTGAAATGCCACAACACTTTAAAATTATCTTTGTAATTTTTTTTTTAAGTGCTGTTTGAAACAACAAAAAAATGCCTCAGCAAGGAACAAGATGCAAGCACGCACATTAAGGATGAAATCACATCGATACATTTCATATCCATGAAAAATTAATGCAAGATGAATGGCGAACACTGAATAAGTGGCTTTTTGCACAAAGACTTCCATGTCGTATTTCTGGCTGATGACAGAGGTCTATTAACAAAATTAAGTAACAACCTTGTAAGTTTATGAAATATTAATATATCAGGGAATAAAAGAAAATAGGCTTCAGACAAAACAAAAATAACTCACCTATGGTGAGTGTGAGAATGGTGAATTCATATGTATTTTATTGTAAAATACTAGAATCTGGTTCGGTGGCTGAAATAGAAATATATCTGGCCAGGGAGAGACGGCGCCAACCTAGATAAAGAATATGGGACTGAAGATAATTTTCTCTTTTTAAAAGGGTCATGAAACAATAGGGACAATTGACTTTGATCCCTGTTTTGAGAACTGGTTGAATCCCGCCCTCCTCTGACAGAGAAGCGCCCAAATTTATGCTGAACAAGTCACTGCAGGATAAAACATGAATTTCATTGGATGTATGAGGGTGTACTTGGCCGAACTCTACTACGTGGGGAGTTCTGAGCCACTGAAAAGGAGGTCAGCTTAGATGGAAAGAACCCTCCCCTTGCAGTTTTACACTCTCGAGTTCAGAAAACAGTCCAGAATTTAGAACAACTCTGCATGACAGCACAGGGAACTATCAAGAAACAGAAGTGCATTGCCAAGGGGTTTGTTTTGAGGATCAGAGGGATAAGTACAGGCAAACAAATACCTATCGAAAGGATGATATTAATGTACTTCTTTCACTAGATAAAATATTACTTGAAAGCACTTATTTTTCTTGTCTCATATCTATCCATCCATCCATCCATCCATCCATGCATCCATCCTTTCTTTATTTCAGTTCCAGGTCAAAATGAAACACAGTGCACACTGAGCAGCAGGGAAAACCGTGCTTTCCCTCTGGTGTTTAAGAATTGGTATCCTAGATTCATTAAAACTCACCAGAAATGTATGATGTGTTAAAGAAGTAATTGAAAATAAATATTATACTTATTTGAAATTACAAACCACTTCACACTGTTAATTACTTAGGCAAGCTGTGTATTTTTACACTTGCAATCACTCATAGAGATGAGATTACTGCTAAAGCAGACTCAAAATAAATATACATGCCAATAGATGCCAAAAAAAAATTAAAAATAAAAAAGGATGTTTTCCTCAAACATCTTGAAGATATTGATTTGTGAAGAAAAAAACCAGTCCCCCTAAACTTCTGGGATTAGTAAGGAATAAGAGTAATTTACCACTCAGAGCAACACATTAAAATCTACAAATGAATATTGGAAAAAGGGGTTTTTTTAAAAAAATACAGGAAAAATTAAACATATAACTGCAAGAATGAAAAGACTAGCAATGTTACTTGGATAATGGCAGGACAATGTGATTATCGCATGGTTAAAATGGGTCACTATTAAATAAAATTTCCCTGTCATGTATTAAAGATAGCCACCCTTTCTTTACAGTTGCATAAAACAAAAATAAACACATCAAGGATGGATTCTCACTGAACTTTGTAAGAGTGTCTTCCTTTAAATAAGAGTAGAATAACATTTTCAGGTCTATTTAAGAGGACACAAAAGCAGGTTTTCATGGGCTTCAGTGGGCACATTTTTATATGTTTACATGAATTCCAGCACACGAAATCTTTAACTCAAGATCACAGGTAATATGGCCAAAAGCAATTTCACAACCTTTGCAATCACAGCCTGATGACACCAAAAGTGTTCTTGAAATTAAAAATACAAGTTTCTCAAAAGTCACTATGATTTATGAGCTAGTGATTTGGCTGTCTCTGGAAAACTTTCAGAGCATGGCTTATGAAATTATATATTTTGATGCAGTAAGAAAGAATTACGAGATGAATTTTTAATGTCTCTCTAGTGCAGGGCATGGGGATAAGGAGAATATTCCTTCCTACACCTACTTCTCTGATTTCTTATGCCAGTCACAGAATGATTCTACAAGGTCTCCATAAAAAAGTACAGAGTAGATGCTGCTGTTGCCTGCATTTTAGATTGATTATTCTGCAGCTTTTCTACCTCTGTAATTCAGGGAGTGTTTGAATGAATACTCGAGTAAAAATGTTTTCAGAATATGTAAGGTCTTTACTGCTTTCCAATGCGTGACACATCAGCATGGTGTAAGTGGTAATATTCACCTAATATTTCCATGCATCTCTGGGTCTTTAGCAAGCCAGGAAAACTTTCAGCTTTCACCTTGAAATTTAAAAATACTTCCATTGCTTGTTTGCTTTCCCCAACTAAATAAAGTAGCATCCTATTGAGAAGGTCAAAAAGAATGTGACACCTGTTTTACTGTTTCAGAAGATACCCATAATACCAAGTGTGTACAGTAATGACCTCGGATGTGGTTGATGCCAGCTTTATTACACTGGCCAGTGACCCAACTTTGGTAATTATCTCCATTATAGCATTTTTCTTCAAGAGCTAAAATTAGAATAACTGTGATAACAAAGGAAATGTCAGTCATGTATTCTAACTTCTCACTGATAAGTCTGTTATAAGGTTCAGAGAATTAAATGTTATGAGGAAAAAAATATTAATGTTTATATAAATTCTGCACAGAGAAGTCCTTCTTTATACATTAAATGGCTTTCTACGAAAAATTAGCTTTGTATTAGCTCTTTGACAAAAAAGCCCAAAACTTGGTTGTTTCGGACCACAGACTGTACAGTAATTGTCTTGAACAATTATTATTACACATCCTGTCACTGAGTGAGAAATGAAGTGCTTATCCTGGGCATTGCATCGATAACTGTCGCCTCTCCTCAGAGCTCCACAGCAGCGTTTCCTATTCCTATTTCCACCTCTGTGACAGACACAGCAACAGCTCCCACCGAGAGACCACGGCTGCAGCAATGCCCAAGTTGCTCTTTGAGCAGGAGACCTCCAGGTTCATTTACACCCGTTTAAATTGTGCTATAAGCCAACTTCACACAGTGCTCTTTCAGTGACAACAAACTTCGATAAACTGTGCTATGATCTTTCTAGATGTTGGGAATATAAAATGTTATAAACTATATTTGAAGTGCTGTTGTCCTTTTAGGTTTTTTTCCTTTTTATATTAATGCTGGTTACCAATGGTAAGAGAGCATAAGAACAAGGAAAAACAAACTACAGGGAGCTCTTACAATGGCAAATATTCAAACATCAGAACTTTTTATTACTGTGATTTTAATTTGTTCCGGGCTTCAAAGTTATTACTCATTTAGAAATTCCCACTGAAATATAGTATTTTTGGTTTCACTAAATTATTACCCAATTTCAGAAGCTGGACCTTAAATTCTTAGATAGAAAAGTCTGCAATACTAGTATAGAGTAACCCACAGATGTTTTGACAAGAATTTTACCAGTTTTTATAGAATAATTTCTCTTCCTAGCCTGAAATCACAGTTTGAATAACTGAAATTTTTTACACAGCATTCCCCAGACAGAAGATGAGACTCCCGTTAGAGCTTCCTGACCTTCCTTGCTCAGTTTAAAGGACTTCCCAGTAGCACCAAACCTGTTACTTTTTCAGAATTCCCAGCACTTCCTGACTTCCAGACCCAGGCAGCAAACACGGCGCTTGGCAGTGACTTCATCTTGAATTCTGTTTGAAAACTGTTTCCAGGCTGAGATTTCAGAGGAATTAATGATCTGATAGAGAAATATTTTAAACAACTCCCATGCAAAAGCACCCTACTGTGTTGGGAACCCAGCTCCAAGAGTTTAGGATAACTGGGGGGAAAAAGCAAACTAAAAGCATGGGGACAAAGCCATCAACATTTCAGGCCAGATGGCCCCAGGTCCCTGCTCTTGTCCAGCAGCACTCACCCCAGTCAGAGAGAGGTAGGGCTGAAACAGGGGAGAGGCACCTCCCACTGAAGAGGGGCTGCAGCCTGAGCACCAGCACTGCTATTTGAAGCAGAAGTTCTAGTGAGTGAATCCAATCCAAAAGGGCACTTGAAAATCAAGTTTAAATCAGTAATCTACTATTAACCCCAGTTACTCACAGCTGCAGTGTTCGACAGCAACATACCCCGCTTGACTTGCCTTGGCAACCAGAAAGTGACAGGGTTTGTAGCATTTTCTGTTAATTACATGAAAATTATTAATTATTCTTTAACATTTCCCCCGAGACTGGTAATTTTCAGGTGCTATCTAATAAATGAATCATTCTGGTTAAGCTAAAACATCTCAATTGTTCATTCGAACTTGGCAAGCTCAGCATTATCACCAACGCACGAGCCCTGTGAAATCCAACCACCATGGCAAACAGCAACTCCAGATGCACACTCAACACTGTAATTAAGTCATACAATGAGGAAGTTCCAGCTATCTGTTTTTCCTCTGGAATATTCTACACTGACTGCAGTGCTGTTCAAATGATTTCTGATTCATGTCATCCCGTGCTGGGCACACATAATGCAATTTAGAAACACAGGTCCTTACATTTCAATTACCTTGTCATTGAAAAGGAGAGTGCCCCATACTCTCAAGGAGAATCGAGCTCTTGGCTGCAGCAGGGGTTTGCAGGGACCTGTGCTCAATAAAGGAGCAGCCTGCTCCTGTCACGTATTCCTGCCACAGAGCTGAAGGGAAGTGACATTTTACCTGCACACAGATGACACTTTCAGCTGAGGCACCAGGCTCCTGCTTCTGGTACCGATTAATCACTCTTAAAATTATCTACACGAGGAAACAAAGTTCTGCTTAGAGCAGGGGGTGACACATTTCTTCTCCGACCACTTGGAGAGATAATAAAGAACTAAGGGATGGATGGATATTGCACATATGTATTTCCTTTCGCCGTAAAGAGCACGGATTTGATTTGGTTCATGTCATTTACTGACAAGAATCAGAATTTGAAATAATCAGCAACATCAGTAGTAAGATGCATGTTCCAGTGATAAAAATCTGGAAAAAGTACATAAAATAGATTGTAAGTGAAGAGCAAATTCCTTCCTAGTGGACATCATTTTATACACAGAAAATGCATTTTAAAAGTACCAACACAATTCAAACTAACTGTGCCAGATATCAGCACAGTTTTTACTCTAGGAGTTAACCTGTAGATTCTTTCGGGATAATTTGTCACCCAGACTGCCTCAAGACAAGGGGGAAATGGCATAAAAATATTGAGTAGTGTTTTCATTAAAAAAGTCAACTTAACTTCAAGCACAGCTAACAACCTTTAGCAGTTACATTTACATGCAAAATAGCCAATTGCAACACGCAGAATAACAGATTTTTAATTAAGTCTGAAAAAAATATTTTTAATCCCCTTTATTCGATACATCACACAGTGATAGTGAAGAACAGTAAGAGACACATGCACCTTCAGTACACACTTAAAATATTAATTGCAAAGCACAGCATCTTTGGCAACTCCTTCACTGCTACTTCCACTCAAGCGTAAAACAACATTACTGCGAATTCTGATGCGCCGTAGCCTTTCTACCTCAGGCAATGATCTTAAACCTCATTAGCTGAGTAGGTCTGAGTGGGATCAGGACTGAAAATGTGCAAAGAGTCGAGATTCAAACCTGGAGGATATTTGTGCGTGAGAAGAATCCAAACACGCAAACGTAACACTCATCTGCACATCTCTAATCCTCTCGTTAGGTACAAGAACCTGCACTTCTTTCACAGGCCAGAGCCAACACCATGCTGAGCCTGCTCCCCCAAGACTTCTAGAAATCAGTTGTTCTGGTTTGAATTCTCAGGTCTATTAAACATGGTTTTACGTGATACATACGTACATTGACTTTGGACACCGTTTGTTCGCTCAGAAGCACTCTCTCCCTTTTTCTGCAATGCCATATGAGGAAATTAAGTGAATAATGCAAAGGCAAAGCCATAAATGAGCTGGACTGGAGATTCTCTCAGAATATTCCCAATCAGACAAGACTTCCTGTGCACTGCTTCAATCAGATTAACAGGAGTTAACGAACAGCTGTTTCCCACATCAGCTTTACCATGATTTTGTCCAGAACAGCTGTCACTTCGCCTCACCTGTACTTACCCTAATCACCACTTTTATGGGTTTTTAGTGTTAGTAGTCATTCAGAAGACCTTTGAACCCATGTACAATACCTTATTTGATTAGAAATCCACACTACTCATTCAGAAAGCTCGTTCTCCAGAAACAGAATATACTTTTTTTGGTGCAAGCTACCTAGACCTGCAATTCAAAATTTTCTAACTTTATACTAAATTATTCAACACATTAGTTACTTATTTGTCAAAATCAAGAAATTTTCATTATTTTCATATGATATAGTTTCTCTTTTCTCCTCAATTATTAAAAAAATATATATTTTTAGCCTTCCTTCCAGAATTCTCTGCCAAACTTAGCTATAATTAGACCTATGCCATTTTTAGAATTTCACTGCTGCCAAACAGTTTGTAACAAAAACTACAGCAATTCATATTTGTTCCTTTTTAGTTACACTCTGATATCATTTAGCTCTTGTCCATTGCCTAACATGCAGTGCTCTCAGCTTTTGCATTTTTATCTATTTATGTTCATCCTCATTACTCCCTTGTTGATTAACTTCCCTTTTTAATCATATTTTTTTTTAATCCAAAGGAGTTCTCTTTCACGATTAATGAGTTGTATTCTTTGGCATCTAATGAATCAGACTTGCACAGTTCCAATTATCATTGGTGTTCTTGTTTCAGCATTTCCTCCCACTCCATTCCCTCCTAACCGCTCTCAAATTGCCATACATATATTTATATATTTAACTGAGAAACATGCCGTGTTTACTCTGTGACATTGACTATACTGTGTTTTTGCATATCAAACACTATCATCATCACTTTTAGTTCAGTGACCAGTGACTTAAAATAACAGTGGCACAGCAAAATGAGGGTTTATGTAATCTAAGGAAGCTGTTTTTTCATAAAACACTAACTAAAGACTTCATACGACGTTAATACCTGTGACATCATCAGTCCTTTCCTCGTTCCCAAGGGGAATAAAAAGAGAAAAATCAAGATGTGAAGAGGTGGGCTACCTTTATTCTGCTCATCTTCCAAGGCAGGATATGGGGGAGAAGAAAATCATGTGGTCCACGAAAAATAATGCCCAGCTTGAAAGGCTCCCCAGGAACAAACTGCTGAGCTGAACTAGAAACAGCTTTTCATGTTTTGAGAGCGAGATATAATCAGATAAATTATGCTTCTTGGAAACTCCCCCAATGCATGCTTTCGGTGCAAAGTTTGGATTCTTAGCAAAGAATTCTCTCAGCCTGATTTTGTTTGCAATATTGAAAAAATATTGAAAAAGAAGGGGAAAAAAAACAAATGCAACTAGAGAGGAAAGTAATTGTTCTTCATGTTTGCAGAGAGGCACAGGTATGCTAATGTGTTTCACAGGATTGTCTGAGGTGGAAGGGACCCAGACAGATCATCAAGTCCAACTCGTAGGTGAATGTCCCACACAGGGTCAAACCCACAACCTTGGTGTGACTGCACCATGCTCTGACCAGCTGGGCTAATCCTGGGGTCACTGCAAGGGACCCCTTTTAATTTGCAGTGAGGAAAAGCACATTATTATTACTGAACTAAGTTTCCTGAAGGGTTATCTTAGGATTCTGTATTCCTCAGCTGCTAGATCTTGTTTTGCACATGCTTAAAATCTAAGTGTATGTTCTGTGAGCAGAGGCTGCACCTCAGTGATGAGGAAAGTAAAAAGGTGTGTGCAGGGATGTACAGCAGCAATCAATGAGTCAATTTTACAAACACTGTGTTGAAAGGGATGGTTTATGCTATATCATCAAAATAATTTACACACACTTATTCCCCCTTCTATGAATAAGGCTTTTAAGTGTCCAAATCACCGCTGGAAAGAAAATTGGGTACCCTTGAAAAATGTTATTGGGTGTGTGGTAATAAGAGTGTTCCCAAAAGTTGATAAAATACGGATTTAATTATGCAGGTTCTCGCACATCAGTAACTTGCATGTGAGTAAGCTCTCTGCATAATAATATACATACATAATATACATCGATAATACACAATTATAATTGAATGCTTGTAATTATTTTCAGGATCAAAGCCCTTATTAAAAATTCAAATTAAAGTGTTATAATGGCAGTAGTCATGATGGACTTACATGTGGATATAATGAAATTAAGCCCTGTAATAAGTGGGATGTTTTGCATCTACAATTAGATAATCTTAAAAATGATCAGTGTAGGGCTGACAAGTGCTGAAAGAAAAGAGATTAAATTGCGATGATATTACTAACATCTAGCAGCGAAAAATAACAAAACTCAACCCCCAGCATTTCTTAGGAGACACGGTGAACCTAGGAAATTACCAAAGTGATAGGAAACCTGAAGGCATGGGATGGTTGCCTGTCTCTGGGCTAATGACCTGAAACTAATCTCTGGGTAATGACCAAACGGAGGCACTGCAGCACGGAAGGAGCTCATCCAGTCTGCGGGCGGGCAGCCCAGCCCCTGCAGCCCTCCAGGCCAACACACACAGTGCACCAGGGCAGACTTCACCCGGCCAAACTGAAACTTGTACCTCAGGTGAACTCTTTGTTCTCAGTCCCTGCCCTCTGCAGGTTTTTCATTTCGCTGCTACACTGAAAACACTGAACAGGTTTTGTTTCAATATTGCCACGTCAGCATTAAAACTACGGCTCTATGGAAATTGGGGTGTGCTTATTAAAAAAATATTTCCAGTGCAGAAGATTGAGACTAAGAAATATTCTCAACTGATGTGTTATAGAAATTCTGCAAGGGAAGTTATGCACAGACTGAATTCAGTGTCGGTAATCCAGAAGGCAAAAATATGTCAAAGCATTTGAGCTGTGGTATCACTGACGCACCACCCTCTCCCTGTTGAGAACCTGGACTTCCATGTCCTATTTAAATCACATGCTCCTCAGCAGCAGGGCTCCGAGATGCTCAGAGTGCGCTAAATTTAAAGACCACTTCTGTAAAGAAGCTCCAGACATGCTTATCTTTTCCTAGGGATAAAGTAGCACTTCCCAAACTCTTATTTCATTTTAACTGAGACAGCAACGGTGCCTAGTTTGTGCTTAGGGCCAAATATACCTGTACTAGTACCAACAGCAGATTAATCGTTGAATTGCTTTAAAAATAATGAACTATTTCTAGCATTAAAATGCTACAAAAGGTGTCCACCATCAGCAGAGCCACAGGTGAAAAGGCAATAGCAGAGGGATGTACCGATGAAAGATTTCAGCCTGCACTTGATGCTCCGAGCGGGCTCGTGCTGCAGGAAGCCCAGGGCATGGCCACAGGCATCGGAAGCACCTGGAGCATCCCCCAGGCTGTGGGAGTCAAAAGACAGGGATGGCTGACAGAAATTAGAAACTGAGGAAGAGCTTTTGAAATCTGGGGCTGTAAGAAGTCAGAGAAACACTATTGACACAAACTATTGACACAAATACCACCAAAGACCGGCACAACCAATGTTTAGATTTGTTTTCTGGCTTAGTAATAAGGATTAATACTTGCTTTTGTGGAAAACGAAGGTTAAAGACACTTAAAGCTACCACTTGGGTATAACCAGTTTGCTTAAGAAGATTATACATTGCAATTTGTTTTAAAATTTGAAGCACGCCTAAGAACATAAACCTATAAACTGAACTGGGTCCACCAGGGAGAACTGGAGAATTGTTTCTAAACAAGATACACACTGTAACATTCACCCAGATCTCAGGAATTTATGCTTGTTATCTAGTTCATGCTGTACTTCAAAGAGGATCCACCATCAGTATCAGGAAACAAATGAAAGTGCAAATGAAACGACATCACAAAACCTACAAAAATCATGGCAAATTTCAACTCTATTTATACAACAATTTGTCAGGTTCAGCATTGCTATCACTGTGCCACTGCTGCATCCTCCTAAAGGCATGGCAGCACAGCAAATGTTTCTTTTAACAACAGCAGTCCAGAGCTTTTTTCTGGTTATAAAGTAAAGCTCTTGATCATTATTACTTAGATAAAAACTTTAAAAGTGTATAATGGATTATTTTTGTAGTATAAAATGGCTTACTTGGTAATTTCCTGTAATAGCTCGCCCATGCATTAATTTATGGAATCTATAAAATCGGTGTCTAGGTAGTTCTTCCCGTAGCTTTCTTTTAAATATTATTCACTCAACACACACACTTAGTTTCTTCGTAAGTTTCTTACTAAGACCTTTTTTAGTTAATCCTGCCTAGTGCAGAGAAACAGCTTCCACAGCTAGTTCTTGCTAAGGGGCGTTGGAAAACAAAAGGCATTTTTGTTGTACTCTTCACATGTGTTTTGGATGTTTTTCACCTTCAAAAAGCGTGTCTTAAAATAAGTAAATAAATAAAGAAAGAAAGAAATGTTTGTTTCTATATATGTGGTGAAAATATTGGAACTGGAATATTGGATTATACTTATTTCGTGCCATTAACTTTTGAACAGAGAACTGTCCCCTGGTCAATACTCAACAGATATGACAGCTACAGTTCAGAAGCAAAGTGCTTAAATTAGATTACAGCTATGGGAACACCAGTAGAGTCAAAAGGAGGGCTGAGGCTTCCTCACAAACAGTCCTGCGTATGTGACAGCTACATAGTTCTTTTAACTCCATTTATCAACCTGTAAAAATAAAGCCATTTTATACCATGATTGCTGTTTCTGATGACATTGGAAATGTGCCTTGTGACTCCCTGCTAACAGTAAAACTCAAGGCAACTATTAGCTTTAAGTTCAAATAATAGCAAAATGTAGAACAGATTAAGGGGAAAAAAATATGAAAAAAAAACCTTAATATAAGCACAGTTTATTTAGCACCTAAGGAGGGCAGGAAACATGAGGAAAAGCAGGCTCCTTTTCTTCAGGCTCTGTTTATCTGGGTATTGATTAGTGTGTATTCTGTCTGCTCAGACATGCTGGGAACACTTTCCTTCACATTGTGCAGTCCAGAAAGGAACTACTGAAGAAGAATTTGGGGATTAATCAGTGTGTTAATTGAGGTTATCTAGATAATGATAGATGGGAAGAACATACTAAGCAAGTCACTGTGGCAGTCATACTCATCTGTTAAAACCAAAATTAATGGATACACAAACTTAAGTTCCCTTGCTCATTGATTTTTATCCAGCTGCAGTGGACTATAAAAGAGCTATCGGGGAAAGCTATCCATTAGCTGTCAACTCAGAAGGCCTTAAGAAGCAATTGCTAATCCTCCAACGATATCTCACTAAATCCTAATCTCTACAAATTGTTCTTGGAAGAAGCATTAAACTGGTCATCAAACCAGGTTTTTAAGGCTTCTTAAGGCTTACTCAACCTGTAACCCCTTAGAGATCATACAAAGTACTAATACATTCAAAAGCGGATAAAAGAAATAGATCAGATTGATATTCACCCTCTTGCAGTTTTGTGTGCTGCGAAATAAAAACAAAACAGGAAAATGGACCACTATAATAATAAAATTAAAAAATCCTAGCATTCATAAAAATGAAGATACTACCTTTTGTTTCAAATTTGCTTCACGGTACAATTTCCTATTATAAAAGGGTATAAAGCACTTATTAAGTGGTGGAGATAGATTCATTAAAATTTCAGTGCTCGTATCATTCCATATAAACACCAAATAAAACCACGTTATTTTTCTCACCTTATTAAAATCTTGACTGTCTCATCTAGAACTACATGATGCAACCACTAAGGTGGGCACAGCTACACCAGTATGAAGGTGATATAAATTAACAGGTTCTAAGACTAACAACATTTTAGGAAAGGAGAAAACAGTGATGGAGCTTGGAAAAAAATAGAGAATAAGGATATTGATTTCATTAAATAACTGCAAAATTATTGAAATCTCTTCATATGTAGGTTAAAGGAAGCAAATATTTTTGCTTCCCAGTGCCACAGAAGTGGTTCACTTGAAGATTTTGGATTAGAGTTCAGGAGAGAGCACAGAGATAAAAATTACTGACTGCAGATAATAATATGAAAAAATCAAAGTTCTTCAGTTGGGACAGGCACAAGGTATTATGTGTAAGCAGAAATCATCAACCACACAGCACAGAAAACAAATGGCCGGCAGACACAAAAACAGCAAGACAACCCAAAATGAAATTATTTTTTTAAAAAAGCAAACTGATGCAAAGAGATCATCTATTCTATCTGTGCACCTTACAAAGAGCAACAAAAGGAGAGTCATATCAGACCTTAGGAAAACCTTCAAACTTTCAGTAGGTAAGGACTGCAAAACACTGGAATAGAATGGTCTTTGTGGAAGCCAAGGAAAGCTGGAAGCCACAGGCTTCTGGGTGAAGTGCAGTCTTAAGTCAGACCAGCTCTGAAAACATTTTTTGTCTATAAAAGGCAATTGAGGATGAAGGTTACACAGTAAAAAAATATATAAGTGGGCATACAGATTGGTTGGCAAAAATAATTTTTTAACATGCAACATTATAGACTCAAGCTTATTAAATGAAATTAACATTTCACCAGCATTCTGCATTTTCAGACGCCATTCTGGGCAAATTAAGGAAGTTTTGAAACGTGATTCCTTTGTTAAGGAAGTTTTGAAAGGAGTACACTACAGGTTACAATGCCACAGAATTCTTCACAAATCTGAAAAGAATTTTTATTCAAGCTGTGTCTACTATTTGGTGAAGTACTTCAAGAAGTAAAGCGAGGCAAATGTTTCTAATACAGAAAAGGAACGGAGGCTAAATCCAGAGGACATTTTTGGCAGTGATGACTGGCACTGAACGGGGCTGTGGGATGGATGCAACAGGAGTCACTGAGTTCTCTCATCGATGTACAGCAGGAGTTTTATTGCACGTGACCTCTGGAAAAACAAATGCATTCATCCATACAGGAACATGCTGTACAACTGCAAATTAAAAAGGATCCCAGGATCATCACAAACACAGTGTGGTGCTACCTAATACACAATAAGAGGTTCTATTATTTTAAATGCTGTATTGTCCTTTTAAATACAATATCGTTCTATCTTCTCCTAAATGTTGAGAAATACGAAGAAAATGCAAAAGGCTTTTTCTTTCAAATGGTTTTATTCTCCATTTAATTACCCACTCAGGGGAATAAAGCCACTATGAATTAACTGATCAAAATAAAGCTTAGTTAGTACCACATCTAAGGAACAAAGGCAACCTACTGTATTTCTGGAAGTTCTTTCACAGTGCATTGCAATATTTATTTGAATAATAATTTCTGGAAATTAGCAAGAACATCAAATTCAGAGGTAGAAAGTTTCAAAAAGGTGGTAAATTATAAAAAGAATTACTCTGGGAAGTTTAAATGATTCTTGAGGAAGCAGAAGAGACTCAAAAAGCCCAGACAGCGTATTTTTAAATGAAAAATGGAAAAGTCATGGAACACTGAAGACATCTGTCATTCAGAATACATGTCCCCTCCACCCAAATTTATTATTCTATTAGAATGTCAAAGTACCAGATAATGATCTAAAGTGAAGAGAGGTAATTTAAAAAAATAGCTGGATAACCATTAAAATATATAACCTTTTTCTTGGTTGAAAATAGAGACCACAAACACGAATTTCCAAAGAGAAAGAGTAGTGGTATGCATATCTCAAAGAAGCTACGTACTACCAAGGAGCAGAGGAATTAGAGTGAATTAAGGACCCCTGTGCTGAGCAGAGCACAATATGATTTACCCTCCTGTCTCAGTGGTGTCTGGGGCCCACATAAGACAAATCCAGCAGCTCTAAACCCAGTGTATTGCAAAGGAAAGGAAGAGCAATAGTGGCAAAACACAGAAAACCGTATCAAAGCATCGCTGGCGTTCTCTCCAAATGAAGATCTTGACTTCTGAAGGAAAAAACCATCAGGAAGCTGATCCTTCATCGGCGTCAGACTGTTCTGACTGCTCCTCGGCCAACAAATCGTTCATTTAATTGGAGCTACAGCTCTCCTGTGGTCCTGGTCAGGCACAAGGAACTGGCAGGAACCACGAAGGAGAAGGACTCACTCACTGGAAGGGCTGATGACACGAATTCATCTCCTTGAGCACCGTGCAGTGCTTAGGAAAAGGCCGTGTTTAGGCAGAATGTCCATACCCAGAATGTATTTTAAGGAATTGCGACACAGAATTTGGAAGATAGATCTACATCACTGTAAGAAAACACAAATTTCTAGGGATGATTTTCAAGTATTTCATCCCCGTGTGTAACAGAAAATACACTCTTACCGTGTGAGGTTATTTAAAAATTAGTCACTAAATGCAGGGATCATGGGAAAACTCTGTCAGACAGGAACATGAACACTGCTAAAGGTGAAATAAATCTTCAAACTCTTCCTCATGAAATCAGGAATGACTCAGAAGAGAGTGGATAATTTGACAACTTTCTACCTGATTGATGCAAGCAAATACAGAAAATTCTACTCCACTGTGGCCACTTAAAGGATCACAGAACACACTAAATGGAAAAATGTGATTGTATACTTGTAGTCTATTATTTTGTTGTTTCTAGCAGCAACAGCTGCTTCTTGGAACAGCAAGAAAAGGATATCAGGCAATCAGTTTTGACTCAGTTCTCACAGAAAAACAGAAGCTAATTCAAAACACGAGAGTATGATGCAGCTCAGTTATGACAGAAAAGGGGGATGACAAGAAAAACAGCAGCCATTTCAAAAGCTTTTCAAAAGGCTTGGGAAGTTGGAAGAAAAGAAAAAGGAAGGAAATTAAATGGAAGGGGGAAAGCCTAAGAATATAAAATGTAAGCATTTCAAATAATGTTGTAATGTAACCCAGGAGGGTGTGGAGTTCTTCCTCTCCCTGAAAGCAAGAGAACACAACAGGGGAAGACAGCGAGTGAAATGACAATACATCCTTTCTAAAATAAAATCTATCCTGAGCAAATGATTCAGAAAACCAAGAGAATTTTAAAAGCTATTAGGTAAGGGCAATAAATAAAGTATCTAAGTGTATCAGTAACAGGAAGGTTATGAAAGAATCAGATGTTCTACTAAAAGATCAGGCATCAATTATGGATACTGCAGATAAATTACTTCTGTGCATTGATCTTTACTGCAGAATATGATGGGGAAACATCTCCTACAAACTTTATATTTCCAGTAGGAACCACTTAAAGAGAAAATGAAGCACTTATATAAAAGAAGCATCACGGAAAGATTCTAGAAGATTACTTTCTAAAGCTCATTGCAAATTCCAGGGCACTTGGCAAAAAATAAAATATAATCTGATAAAAAACCCAAAGCCATAACAAACGAATAACCAGAAACAGATGTGAAACTATGCCTCTGACTCTCACAAAGGGGGGCCAAGATATCCCAAATATCTCTCTCTCCAAAGAGTTTAATAAGATTTTCTTAGTAGAAAAGACCTATAGGAATTAAGCAAGTTTTGAATACAATCGAGTTATTATCTGCTTAATAGGAAACAAGTACCAAATTTACGTTGTGCTACTGCCTACATCGTTTTTTTCATCCTAATCAGCAAGTGGCAGAGGAATGAAAGCTGAGAAGAGACTCATGGAACTTGGCAAGAAACAAACAAGACACAATGCCATCACTGGACTTCCACAGTAACTTCAAAAGACATTCTGAATTTAGAGTTCTTGTCTTATTAGGCAGAATTTTAAAAGATAGGGCTGCCCTTCATGATAATTTTTTTTGAAAACCAGCATTTTGGATGATATAATACTAAAAGGAAAACAAGAATGATGTGAGCACACACATTAAGGTGCACACATACTTTTGGGGACAATTCCCTGTTCATTGAGACACGTGAGAGCTTTTCAACAAGGTTCCAGGGTGGAGAACACTCAGGTGATGAGGATGATGACAATAAAATGTTCATTCAACACAGAGTGCAGAGGCAGCACGGACAAAACAACAGGCTCAACTAGCTAGGAAATCTTTTTGTTTGGGAAATTGAAAAGATCCAGTGAAATATCCTGCCACATGCGCAATTCTTTCTCTAGACCGTATTAACTCTTTCTCTTTAGTAGTACCACCCATTCCAGGAGAATCCCTAGGAGAAACACCACAGGATCCTGTGCTGGAGAGCACAACAGGGATTGCTCCCAGGCTATACCACCTGATAGTGGGCACAGCTCATCATCCTGGGGCAATTTCCTTCTTAGCTCTTCAATAATTCACCTGCTAGCAGGAGCCTTACCATAATAAATTAGGCCTAAGAGAAAGCACGCTAAATATTCCCAATACAAACAGTTCCACTGGCTTTTCCAATCTCCTGAGCTTCTAAATCCGTCTCTCTCATTTCCTCTCAGCATAAGACCTCTGCTCCCACCTCTACTGTCCCGTTCTCCCTGGGTATTTCTGGAAGAGCTTAACTGAACAGCAGCAATGGAAGAATCAGCACAGAAAAGGGAAAAGAGCATTCACAATTTCACTGCGTCAGCAAAGCACAGCAGCACAGCATACATCACAAAAATGAAACGAGGAAAGACAGCTCCTGTTAGGTTTATTATGTACATACCCTCCAAATAATACATCACTTGGGAGTAACTGATACATGTCCCTATCGAAAAGGTACTACAGAACCCGTCAATGAAATTTCCACATAGTTATGACGGTCTATGCTTTGAGAAGCAAATATAGCAGAATATTTCAGATTTCATACCTATTGCGAGTTGAAGCCCGACCCTGCAGTTAATTTTTAAGACATGTAGTACCAAATCCTCCTTTGATCACATCCTAATTTCATGTAAAAACTCCAAATATACCACGTGTTGGGTTTTTTAAGGTTCTTTTACAAAACTGTCTAAAGATCTCCAAATCACCCTTCCTGTGATGCGCTCCCCAGTGACTCTGCACACTAGTTACACAATCAGCTGCTCAGCTCTCTGACAAGGCAGGCATTTCACAGAGTTTCCCATGGTTTACAGAAAGAGTACCTGGGACTTTGGAGAACTGTAAATTTTTTTTTTTACAAATCAAGACTGACAGAACCACTGAGAGTCATGTAAAATATAAAATATAAGAACATTGTCAAAACCCTTCCACACAGATATTAGCCCAGCACTCAGTAAAAAGGGCCAGGCACGACTGTTCCAGGCTGGTAGAGTTTCAATGTGTCCCATATCAGGCCATTTGCAGCCTTCAGTAGTCAGCTACCTGTAGGAAACCCCATGACTGCCTGGGAACAGATATCCCACCTTGTGGGGTACACACCATATATTCTGGTCATAAAAAGGGTGCCAATCTCATTGTTAATATTACACATCTATCCAGTTATTACTCCTCCTTGTTTTCAATCCATTTCATTATCCTATTTGCAACTGAAATATTCCCAGCTCTCCATTCCAAACAGCAGATTGTGCCACTTAATGGCAATTAAATGCCCTCAAGGCATTAAAAAGGCTATTACCAAAACACGTTTTTCAAACACCGGCGTAAATCATTTCATACAGGCTTTGAAATTCATAACAAGTGAGTCCTCCATGCGAACGTGTGTGCTGGGGTCACACCTCTAGGTGTTAATACAACATTTATCCTCAGTAATAACTTATGACACTAAATACTGAGTATGTGAACATTTTAAGATGTTAAACGGTTTCTTGCCCACCACTAGTAAGTTTCTGTGCTACAGATATTGTTTTTAAGCCCCAAACCTAACAGCAGGAAAAATAAGCAAATGAAACACTTGGCAAGTTTCACACTCACCTATTTACACCTGAAACCCAAGCATATCAGTTCAAGTTATGAAAACCATTTCAGCTAATTAAAAAAAAACCAACGAGCAACTCAAACTTTGTTGATATTGGAACCCTATTACTGGAAGTTGAAAAGTGAAAAGTTATATCCCCTCACCAGAGACACAGAAAAAACCATTTGCCAATTTCTCTCCAACTGTATTAGTTGATCTGCTACAACACCTCTCCCATAAAACTTGTCTCATTGTCCATCTGAGATTCCCTCTAATAAATGCATTTTCAGTGTTATATCTTTTTTAAGAGATCAGCATAGTTACACTTCATAAAAGTCAACTATGAGCAAATGCAGAACAACAGACTAGGCTAAGCAAGTCACTCCTTTGTAACTGTTTATTTTAAATGTTAGCTAGAGCCCACTTATTCTCACTTATCTCATTGGGTTTGGATTTGGATTAGGATCCCACCTACTCAGAGAGCATTTTGACTCTATCTATAGAAGACTACACCATACTGAAAGTGTTTCTTCCTTTTGATGTGAGATATGGCAACAATAACACTTTGGTTCTAAAATATAACAAGACAGCAATATAAAACATAGTAGTTACTAAAATTCCCACTGACAAGTGATTACAAAGTTAAGCTAAAAAGATTTAAATGGGGTTGTCATAATGGCAGGCTTTGGCCTAATGAGTGTCCCAAATTCCAACCTGATTCCACTCACTGTAGGACAAAAATAAAGAATCACTAACTAGAGTAACTGGCTTGCTAGGGTGTCTCACAGACAGCCCTGCCCTCCTGTCAGATACAGCCCTGCCAGCTGGGGACAGATCTTGGCTATATTTGGACATATATTTTTAAATCACCCAAAAAAAAGAGAGAAGCTTCTGTCCCTTCCTCTTTAGTATTTAAGTCCAATAGATTTCACTGGCAGAGAATTATTGGAAATTATCAGACACTCAAGCAACAGAATAATCGAGGATGTCAGGTACTATCTGAAATTTAAAACAAGACTTGTGAAGTATATTACCTTATTACTTTTTGAATATTCATTAATGCACCCCTCACTTCTCATCTGTACCTCTCCACCATATCTTTATTTCTCAAGTAAGAAATGAGAGCTTGAGGAAAAGGAAGGGACCGGTCCTGCTCTCCTAACTTCCAGTAACCAACAGTCTCGGATCTTTTACTTTCAATTGAGGTTTTAACAACTTTTTGGGATGAAGAGCAGACCAATAAGCAAGTTAAACTAGTGAGAAAGAAGTCCTTCTATAGCAGTTCACTGTCAGAACAGCTCCACACTGCTACAGCCACCCTTTTTCTGGTGGAAAGGGAAAGTGAGGGTGATTTTGTTGAGCTGCAGCAGCAAAGGGCAGAGCTCCAGAGCAGGCGGTGCAGCACCGTTTATTCACGCCTGAGCGCTGTCTTCAGAGAAGGAGCTCCACCCACGCACTACAAGCTTGCTTTTTCTGTACCTAGTGGGAAAAGTTACTGCCTTATGTAATGGATGAAGTCATTGTACAAAGTAACGAAGCAGAAGGTGAAGTGCTGGTGAAGCTCGGATATTACGTTCGGGATTGGGGGTTTGCTGGGGGTTTTTTTTACGTCAGCCGATTTTCCGTATCGACTACCGAAATTGTGTGTCACATATGCTTAATTTAATATCCTCCTGATTTCCTTGATTTGAGTTTTGATTATCCCAACCACTATTTATGCAGAATTGAACTGAACTTAAAAGCTTTTAATCACCACTTTGCCAGTGAAGAGTTTGACCAAAATCTGGTGATAATTGGAATAAATTCATTATGTTCGGACTCTAAAGTCCTCTTAATGAAGAGTTCTCATGTAAAACTCATTCAATCTAGTGCCTGTCTGTGGTCCATCCTGCTTCTTGCTGTGATTCTTGCAGAACTGATGACCAGCCTACAGATCCTACTGAATACTCAGTTACACATGAGTTCCTCAGATTCTAATTCCATTCCACGACGCAAAAATATAGGAAATTTATTGTTAAGTAGTATTTGTTAGGAAAAAAGTCCAAGAGTCTAGGCTGTCATATAGATTGCATTCATAAACCGGAATACAAATGTGAAAAAAAAATATTAAGAGAATGTTACAACTTTAAAGGATGGTTGAAAAATAATCTCTAATTAAATAATTCAAATGTAATGTGTCTAATTAATTAGATATAATCTTACAGTATCTTCTTAAAAGCATTTAAATAAAATAAGCTCCCTAATAAACCCACACTGCTTTTAAGCAGCCAAAATTCTCAGTGTGCAAATAAAACATCTCACAAGAGTTATTAATCTTTTGACCACCTAACATACTTCATCCTCACTGTAGGACTCTACCCACCATCATCTCTTTAGTAAGGAATTTTATCTCTATGCCTGTGCAATACACTTTATTTTCTACAGGTACATCATTGACCAGTCGGGTGCCCAGTTAAAATCAGGAATAAGTGTACTTTAATTATTGTAAAACTTAAATAAATATGTGTTCATGGTTCCAAATGATGCACTGTAAACAAACCAGGAATGAGGAGCTCAGCAGCTCCTCAATCTGTGTGTGTTCAGCTCATATTTATAGATCCACCTTACCGAAGCAAAGCTGTGGCTGGCTACAAATCCCCTACACCTGCCAAGGTGACAGAGGACAGCTTTCCAAGTGTGTGCAAACACACGGTGCAATCAAGCCTGGTGACACACCCAAATACTGAAATCCAGTAGGTGCAAGTGATCTTTTCAGCCTCCTATAAAATGACAATTACAGTATCAAACTCTTCTCCTATTAAACATATCACACACTTGCATTTCAGCTCCATATATTCCGATTAAATCCAGCCATCCAAGAACTAAAACCTGAAAGAATTCCCTATTGCAGGCAGATACTTCTAAAACCAATTTAAAATATTAAGTTACTATTCATGCTTTTAATTTACGACTAAATAGGGCTCTGTAAAGAATGTGCTCCAGATATGAAAAGGTATTAGAAACACTTCTTTCCCCCTGTGCTTTTGCAGAGAACAGCAGGGTAGCTCATGCTGACAGAGGCAAGGCAGAGGCTGTGTCTCCCCAGACCAGGCCAGCGCAGGCACAGCTCACCCCATCACCTCCACTGCCCACCCGCCCCCTCTCCTCTCTAAGGCAAGGTGACAGCAAATGTTCACCCTCCCCAGCACAAGAGAGACCCAGAGTATCCTGTGAGTGCTGCATTTTCTCTGTTGGTTTTATGATGATGGGCATCAAGGTCCTCACAGCTCAGAAGGTAATTAGCTGAGGCAAAGGTATGACCTCTCCTAACAGAGAGAGTAGAAAGAGAGCCCACGTTCCCTGTGAAAACCTGCTGCAGAAGCAGCCTCAGCCAGTAGCAGACTGCAACATTTCACTATGGTTACTTTGAGATAATCAAAGTGAATTTAAAAGTGCGTATGTTATAAACTCAGAAACAGCATCAATGATTACTTTCACCTGTTAAGACAGTGTAATTTATAAATTGTTCTAGTTTGCAACCTGTATTTTGCTAACATTTTTTGATGAAAACTAATTACAACCAACTTCATTACGCTGAGATACAGCTTATAAAAAAGCAGCTGACCCTGTGAAATGTGTTGTATGGTCTATTATAATAAGTAATAAAATAAAGAAGGTTGAAATCTAGAAGCAAAAGAAACACAATCTGCTTAATGAAAAAGTCATAATTGTATGTATTTATGCATTACATTTAAACTTTCTAGTTATACCAAAAAAACCCAAAACAAAAAAACCAAAAAAAACCCCGAGGGGATTGAACTTTTACCACTATGACCATCATGTATCTGGGCCAGATTTCAGACCAGAGACTAATGTGGTTTAGCTACTTATGAAATAATTATAAAAGTACCTCTACCCTTCTAAATCAGGAGCACTGACACTCATCAGAATAATCCCCTCAGTTAACTTCCTGAACCCACTGCCCACTGAACCCTGGCAGAGCAAAGTCTGGCAGGAAAATCACCAAACCATTTCAGCGCAGCTTATCTCTGGGTTTCCAACAAAACCCCTGCTTCTCTTTTGTGAATTCACTCACAGATTGAACAAGAAAATTAATTTTCTCTCCACACAACACTACTCTTAAAAAAAAAAAAAGCCTAACAAAGCAAACCCTTTGGAAGACAATTACTGGATTGTTTTTAGCAAGTATTATACAATCAATTCCTCGTCAAAGCTTCTGGGATAGCTTACTACTACTCTAATGATAACCCACTCACCACTTGTACTGTAATTCACCAGGGGAGAGGAAACAAAGATTCCCCAGGTTTTTTTTAATATTCAGTGGTATTACTCAGCCACTGAGAAGGGCAGTTAACTACAACTCTGAGGCACTCTGAGCACACGACTGGAAATGCTATTTCCCTATGTACTGAGCTGGGAGATGTAAGTAAACATGAGCCTTGCACAATGCAGCACAGTTTTGCAGGTTAGCAACACTTTTCAGTACAACTTTCTTGGTTTTGTTAAAATCTTGATCACATTCAGGAGCAGCACAGCAAACGCGGGCTGGGTTGAATGTTTTCGACCTTCCTTGTCAAACACCTGCCACTGCAGTAAAAGTAGACCACCACCACCACCCTTCCAGGAGAATAACACACCTTATCTCAATCCCTGCCTTACAAGTTCTGACATCAGTGAGAATACTCAGATCTGGAAAAGAGGCTATTTGCCATTAATACTAATTTAATGGTTTGCTATTGCACAGTGCTATAGCCCCTCTATCTGGTAACAGCCAGCAATCAAGGCTCAGTTCTTGCTGAACTAGAATCTTGAACTTTTATAGGAATGATGCTGTGACAAGAACAATGTAGAGTTTATTTCATAACTGTGGTTTCAGAAAATCACTAGATCTTAAAATACATCTTGCCATCCCTAATGCTTTAGAAAGCATTTTCTATCTATAAGCTTCATGAAAAAGTCAATTTTGGCATACAGCAAGCTGAGAACGCAATACAGAGAAAAACTACAAAACAAGAAATATTTTCAAGAAAAACGAAAAATAAAAATCAGGAAAAGAAGTAATTTAAGAGTGGTGTGTAAAAGGATTCATGTCCCACCTGTCTTGTGACAGTCTACAGCTAAGCAACTACAGTCCTCCAGAACACAAAGATTTTACCACAGAACTCATTTCAGGCAAAGGGTGAAGAGGATAATGGTGTATTTTTCAAGGCAGTGCCAAGAACACACACACACACACACAAAAAGAAAATGCTCTAGTGGAAACTCAGTTCTAATAAGCACATTTAAATAATGTTGGCAGCCTTCAAAAAGCTGATGTACATTGACTTACACAGGCATGTTTTGTAAGCACTCACACTGCAATCTAAGACAGACTAACACATTTAATCACACAGATGTTCACATAAATTGGCCCTGACTCTGCAGATGCATAACTCCACAAAAGAGAAAACGCGTCACTAGCACGCCCTAAACTGGGCCTTAATGTTTGCAAAACTTGGCCATACAGCAACCTCACTGTAAAAAATGGAAGACTGTAAACTACTTCATTCAGCACAACTTCTACACAGAACACTAGCAGGATATTTTTTCCTCAATGCTTTACTATAAGAGTTATAAAATACCTCTGTGAAAGGTCTGAATTTCCATACAGACTAAAATACTAATTAATTTTTCTATAAAGAGCACGGACCACGTTGCCAATAGAAATGCACTCCTAATGTGCATCTTTCTTATAGGAAGAAAATACAAGTGGCAGGCGGGGATGGGACACACCTGTAGGATCCTTAGAACTGCCAAGAGATTAATGCAAATTTTAAAAGAAAAAGAAAAGACATAAACCCAAAAACTAACAAACAAAAAGACGTTAAAGTACAAAGAGGAGATTTTGCAGGTTTCTGGGTTGATTTTACAGGGCCAAAGCAGAATTCAGGTATTCCAAACCAAAATTTCACTTTATTTTTTTACCCAGTTATGTTTTTATTGGACAGAGAGCCTCTTCCATTCTACCTGAGCTTTCCCCAAATGTTTAGCTCTTGCAGAAATAAAAAAAAATAAAATCACTCTGAGGAAAGCATATAAATCAATCTGGACTTAAAAATTGGTTGCTCAACATGATATGAAGTGAATTATCTTTGAAGCTGAATAGTTTATCTCCTACAGCCAGCAGTCAACACATGTACACCAAGAAAAAAAAAAAAGAATCAGGAATAATGTGTTGTAAAAAAGACCTGAAGAGACACGGAATCCTCCTATTTAAATGCTACTTGAGAAACACAGCTTTGGAAATCTAAAATACTGGTCTTAGAGGACAGAAAATATGGAATACCGGAAGACTTATTCTATCTATATTTTTTTAACATTACTACAGTAATATTGAGTATATTGAAAAAGTTCAGAAGCAATCATTTAAACAGTTAGCAACAAGAACTTAGTTAATATATTTTTCTCTGCTATCTCCAAATTTCACCAGGAAGAGTTGATCCAATTAGGCATTTCTTCCATGAAAAGGACATGGAAATTCATAAGTGCAGTTGCTATTTTAATTTTCCTCGTGGCTGCTTTATTCAGTTTTTTCCTCTTGAAGGCATTCTACCAAGGGGCCCCAGAAACCTGTGTGACAGAAAATAGAAACCCACTCAAAAAGCACTTGCCCACCTGTGTGCATTTATTTTCTCTGTGCTACTTAGAAGCCGCCTGAATGTTCATCCTCTGTCTTGTCCAGGTCAGAGGTGCCCTCACTCCACCCTCACAGGGAGCTCCTTTCCTCCAATGAAGATGCACTTTACTCAGTGGGGTGGATTGAGTTCAGGTGGGAAGGGGAAGGTAAAAGTAAGAAAGCAGGTTTAGGAGCTGTCCACCTTGGACATTGAGTTCTGAGCAATGAGAAAACACAGCCCCAGTTCTGATCTGAAGCACGGCCGCCTCATTAAATGACACTTCCAACCCTCACCATATTGATCCAAGAACTAAGTCCCCTGCAGGAAGAAAACATCTCCACAACACAAATATATTTCATTCTTTTTCCTAACCATGTTTTGTCTACTCTTGTAATGCAAAGTAATAACAAAAAAGGACTTGTGCTTAATAGTAGCAGTGACTACAAACCCCTTCCACACAGCAGAACCTGAAAGAGACTCCCAAATTAAAAAAGATTCACTTCAGCTTGGCACTCAGTCCAACCAGCTCCAACGAAACCTCCGGGTTTCTTTTCTGAGCCACACTGAATGGACAAGCACCAGAACCAAAGCAGCCAAAGACTGGTCCTGGGGTTACTGCAGGCTTTGAGATCCTGATCGTCCTCAAAAACTGGCACTGTGCAAACGCACAAATGCGTGCCTGTATTTCGTGTGTGCACACGTATGCACGCTATCGCAAAGTTGTTCAAACACAAAGAAGCTCAAAAAGAAACCACCAGGCTCAGAGACAAATAAGCCTCTGCTTTTAACCAATTTATTTATATATGCTTGTGACCAAGTCATCCCACATGGTTTTACGAGGCACTTTTCCTTGTGCAGCTTGTTTCCAAACAAATCACAGAAGAAATCGGCAAAACCGAACACTGGTAGTTTCAGGTACTTCCTGAAAACCATATGGGCTATGAAATTGAAAGTCAAGGCCAAATCCACAGCAATCCATGTGTTTACTGGGCTTTGCAGGGGGTTTCAAAGCAATGAGTCATATGGTAAATGTACTGCAACACTAGACACAATACTGTAGACAGAGACAGGTCTTTTGCTTTAATTTTTAATTTCCATTTTCTGTGGGTTTAGATAAACCATCGACATTACTCTAGCATAATCCTTTGCAATGAATCAATACTTAATTTAATAATGGCATTCTGTTGTCAACATATAATATATCACATAATGCCCTTGTCTAGATGTAAAAAAAAAAAAATATGCCAAATAAAAGGCAAGGCTTTGCTTTCACCAGCGATCACAGGTTAAATCAATGTAATGACAAACTTTACAGCCCCCAAAAGAATTTCCTTCAGGGTTAAAAATCAGCATGGAATAATTTCAGCCATATCCCTTCCACTCATCATACCAGTGCTGTGCAAGCTCTTCTAGGTCATTCCAACGATCACTTTAATGAAGGGAAGAGAGAAGAAATATAGCTGAATAGAATCACTGTACATATCTGAGTGGGACTTATTTGAATATTCCACTTCTTTATGAATTCAGTGATAACTGCTCTAGTCCCTAACTATAAAGAAGATTAAAAATGGAAAACGGAATTAAGTCCGGTGTCATCCAACTTAATTGAAACAGATGAAAAAAGTTATAGCTGTAAAATATGAAAAATAAAATAAATTACAATAACTTTCACTTCAGTGATGTGGCTGCAAATCTGTATTTGTTATTTTTACCTTGATGGTAGCCTTCCTGTCAACAAGTATTTAAGATGGGAAACACAAATCTAATCATGTCTGTGGTACTGACTGAAGGTATGCGAACAGAAAGTAAGTGGGAATGAAGAAGAAGTAAATGCTCTTAAAATTCCCAGTTGTTGGCCTCAGTAAATTTTTTTTCAATTCAACGGCTTTTGAAGCATCTAAAATTGATAGATAACTGGCATATTAATCTCATTTAATGCTAAAGGCACGTGCTTCGCAGTCACGTGTGCTTCCCTCGATTCAATGACAGCTCACGCTCATCACGCGAAGCGTTCGCGATCCATGTCATTTGCTGGCAGAACGCTTCAGAGCTCTGGGAAGAGTAGGTCTGGTTTTACTACGGTTTGGCACCTCCCACAACACCCTCCAGTTGGTGAAAACCCCGCAGTTCCATCTAAGTGTCATCCTTAATGTGAAAAAGATATTTGAGTCAGTGCAAAATAAAACAAACAGCTTTTACCAAAATGTCAGTGCTGGTAGCAGTGCATCTGCCAGATGCTTGTTACTTGAACCCATGCCGTGCATAACAGTCAGAGATATGACGAGGATAAACGACTGGACCAGAAAATCTTTAGCAGGAAATCAAAGTATACTCAGACTCACAAAAAAAGGTTGCACTCGGACTTCACAAGATATATTGATTAAGTGTTCTGTAACATCTCTTTTCTTGGTTACTATGCATTAGTTGAGCCCCACCTGCCTGACCTCGGTTCTCTGCATTAGCCTTTGGTCGTATGAACACGAGAGAAACCACAGCGCTATTTCATAGCTGAATTCACACAGGAATTCTTATAAGTACAGTATCTCAATTTAAGGATAATAACATTACTGAAGAACCCAGAATACCATGAAAAATGCATATTGGAAAAATCAGGGCATGACTCTTTAGAAATGAAACCAATGGCTTGATAAAAATAAAACCTCACTGGCACGTTCCAGTCCGTTGGTTGATTTTTCTGATGTACAGGCTGGACTATCCTTCTAAATCAGTGACTGACTTTTACACTGGGCACTGGGTGAAGAGGCTTAGGCTGGAGAGACATAGTCCATACGTGATCATAGAAAACACACGCAGGCACAAGATACAGAGCGAGATTTGATGAGTAAGTGGCTTTTGCTTAGTCAGAACCTGAAGGATCTTCATCAAGAACTTTCAAAACAGCTAACAGATAGCTTGACTTTGAGTGAAACACAACCAAGAATTATTGTCATTATGCACACCCACAAAAAAGAGAGATTTCACAACATCTCCTCAGATGAATACACACACAGAGAAAAGGCTTTACCAACATTTATTCAGGTGGGCAATCATCTGGCTTTCTGGAGAAATGACTCCTGATTCGTCTTCCATTTTCCTAAGTCCTGTTTTGAGCCCATTTTAACGTGTTAAAACAATTCAATAAACTACAACACAAACCAGTATAAATAAAGACAGCTGCTTCTTTCCTTAAAAGCTGGGAAATGCTAAATAACCTATGACTCCTGCCCACATACGTGCCTTGCCAAGCCAGAGGATGACACAAGGGCATGCACTATTTTGAAAGCTGGGGCATGAGACTCATCGTGTCAGATTTGTATTCACAAGGCACAACAGGACCCATGACTTTCATTTCAATAGCAGCTGGAACGACGGGCACGGAAGGAACGTGCAGCTCAACCTGGGAAATTAGGATGAATTTGTTTGTTAAAAAAATTCCCTTTCTTGCTGAGAGCTCTTAGTGGCAGACGCAGATACTTGCTTTGGGGTCACACCATGTCAGCAGTTCACGGCACAAAGACTGCATTTCTCCTTTCTCTCCCCTCAGTGGATACTGCAGCCTCAAAGAATTCTACATGTATCCTTAGAGATGCTTCTACATATCAGGAGAGTACAGCTGTAGGCTTTAAAAAAACGTTCATATGCCCTACAAATTCAAATCCTTTTTTATGTAATCTATTTAATCTTCCATTAATGATAATCTCTGCTATCAATGTGCCCAAACAGGGTCAATTTCTGCTGGATTTGCACTTCTTGCATTTCCATCCTATAACGGAGCTGCATTTAATGAAGGGAAACACCCTGCTGTAAAAGGTATTAGCAGCCTCCCTAAAACAAAAAATAGTTAGGAAGCTCTGCGACTGCCAGGAACATTTCAAGATTGTGGTTTTTCTTCTTCCTTTGTGTGTCTTGCATGGAGGAGAGTCCTGCCTGCTGAACATTATTTATTAATCAGGATATTCCTGCCTTCTATACCTTGTAAGGAGACAGCCTAGAGGGGCGGAAATTGCTGTGGATTTCTCTTACATACCCAACGAGATAGAAAGGGGAGGAGGGAAGAGATTGCAAGGGAACATTTAGACCCTGACAGATCCCACCTGGCAAACCCAGGCAGACAGACACACAGATCACAGCAGCCTGAAGAACCATGCAGCGTATCTGGTTCACACAAGGATTGAAAACAGAGACATGGGTTGAAAACCTGGCTTCATTTGCTGTTTTGTTTTTAAAAAGTGCCCTATACAGCTTCCTACACCTGAGTGAAACACGTTGGGCTCAGCTCCACAAAAGCTTTTCCTTCTGGTAACTTCCGACTGCCTTAGGTTGTACCTACAGAACATGCAGGCTTGGACACACCTGTAAGGGCTGCTTCTCCCTCAATTACTGTGGCAGACACAGGAGCAACGAGTTACTGCCTCGTTAGCTCTTCTGATTTAGTGATAGTTTCATTCGTAATCATTCCCAGCCATCCGCCACCTGCACACCCACCCACCCACACATACACATCCAATTTGCTGTTCTCCTCCCAATTTTGTCAATTCACAAGATCGGCTTGCGCTGCCTATACTCTCTGCCCCAGTGCTTATCAGCAAATAGATTTAACAGACAAAATAAAGTTCATATTGCTTTCTAACAAAATCCTCCAGCAGAATACCCCTACATTAGCATGCAAAAGGGGAGCCCTGGGCTGTAAAAGCGATTCAACTGAACTGGCGTTCCCAGCAGCAGCAACTAAGAGTTAATGGAGGACACCCGGCTTTTCACTTCCTCTACTGCATCCAAGAAAGCGCAGAAGAATACTACAATACAGTATAATTGAGCATTTCACTAAATAGCATCGCACAGAAGTTCTTTTGGCAAGGATTGCATTTGTCCTAAGTAACCTTTATGAGAAGCTGAAAGTTGATGCACCCAGACCAAATGAATTTTCAGCTTTAGCCCGAATCCTTAGGTTTGTGCTTGGGAGGGTGGGAAGAACCAGCCACCAAGCATCAATCGGAGAACTAGCCCCCTCCTCTGCTTAAAAAAAAAATAGTCAGTTACGGCAACGCGGTGCTGTGGCTACACACGGGAGCCGGCAAAGCGCTGGGATGGCTCTGCATATCCGCGGGGTAGCCCGGGCTCCTTCCCGGCGGAGCTGGCAGCAGCTTCTTCAGGAGCCGGGCACGGGGACGGAGAGAGCATCCCCGCCCTCGTTTCAAGGGAGACGAGTGTGCGGGAAGCCAAACTCCGTCACCAGCAGAGAGGCACATGCACAATCCACCCCGCACTTGCTGAAGACCACTCTCCACACTGCCCCTCCTGGGGGGGTCATCACTGGTCCCTCTCGCTCAGATACCTCTCAGCATCTCCTGAGTACCTTTCGCAGACCGGCCTGGAGGGGGAAAGGGGGGAGGGGGTCTGCATCCTTCCTAAATCCACAATGAAAAGCAGTCTCTTCAAATGGCTGCTCCTGCCTCAACACCCATCACACAAGCGGGGAACTTGCCGGGGGTAAAAAGGGGGCGCAAGCAGGGAAGGGAGAAAGAAGCGCAAACTTCGGAGCTCTCCGGCCTCTCGCATGGCAGCAACCGCACGGGAACGACGCGGCGGCCACCTGCGACCGACGCATCGCCCCG
>VZTA01028614.1:5405-16225 GCA_013398855.1 Mohoua ochrocephala
AGAGAGAGAGAAAAGAGAAAATAAAGAGAAATATCTATATTTTGCTTTTCTCTCCTGTTGTCCTTTCTCTGGATCCCTTTACCTCTGGCTTTTTTTGAGGTTAGGGACTGAAGAACCAGCCTCTTCGCATTCAGCCTTTTCTCCATTCCCCACGCACTGCTGTATTTAATCCATGCCCTGAAGCTCAGCCAACATCCCTTATTAAATGAAGTTGGCTCTTCATCTGCTGAACTACAAAAAAAATTAAAAAGCAATCTTATGAGAAATACAGGGCTTCTGGGAATCCTAAAATGATTCGCGTTGGAAGGGACCTTAAAGCTCATCCAGTTCCACCCCCTGCCATGGGCAGGGACACCTTCCACTGTCCCAGGCTGCTCCAAGCCCCGTCCAACCTGGCCTTGGACACTGCCAGGGACCCAGGGGCAGCCACAGCTCCTCTGGGCACCCTGTGCCAGGGCCTCACCTCCCTCACAGCCAAGAACTTCTTCCCAATATCTAATGTGAACCTGCCCTCTGTCAGTTCGATATTCCCAAAGAGGCCGCTCCTTTTCTCTGGACTCCCAAACTAAAAACCTGTTGGTATAAAGCCAGATCTGGGCTTTTCCTCAACTCGAATCCTGCAGCTGAAAACCAAGCACATGAAGGAAATCCTCTGGAGCACGCCAGGTGCATTAGTACCGGACCAATGCACCGAGGTGGCATATCCAAGACTTGACGCACATGCACTCTTCCTGGCAAGGTGCATCAAAGGTTCCTCGACTCTCTTCTGCAAGAACAAGCCCTGGCCCTGTTGATTGGCAGAGCAGATAATTTCGGTAACTATTTTGCTCGTGTAGAAGTTCCCTGTCATTCCAGGTGAGTGGAGCATCCCCTGCATCCTACTGCACGAGGGGATTCTCTCCCGCCAATCCCACATCCATCCAGAAACACCCCATGCAGGGGCAGCGACTCACCTGAAGGAGTAATGGCAAGGAAGATCTCCAGGCTTTGGAAAAAGGGGTCCTGGATACACTTTTTGACATGTAAGGTACAATACAAATGTACTTTTCTCGCAAGCAGCACCCGATGAGCTCTGCCCAAGATCACATCCAAGGAGCAACAGCCCCTGGAGGAGGGCAGAGTACAAATGGTCTCTAACAGGGTAATTGGCTGTTACTTCAGTATTAATCTCAGCAGCAGCTAAATTGTGGGAGAAATCTCCCTTTGCGAAATCTCCCTTCTCCCCTCACTCTGTCAGGGAAAGGTCTCCAGCAATTTCCATCCAAACAACTGTGCTTTGTGAATAACAGGACCATTCATGGAGTATAATTTTATGACCTCATTCAAGTAATTTTAGCCAAATTGTGCTTCCTCTCTTGAAGAGCTGCCTTTGGTGAGGAGAGATTGTTCGCAACCACAGAGGCAACAAAAATACACATTTTTAACTTCCACAATCTGGTCTTTTTCTTTTTCCTTTTTTTTTTTTTTTTTTGTCATTTATTTCCAAAATACCTGCTGTCTGTCAGAATGATGTTTCTCCTCTGACAGAGCCTATAACCATCACTCAAAGATCATGGCATCTCACAAGAGTTCGGTGGAAAACGAGAGGAAAAGCTCCCTGGGTACATAACTGAAGTTTTCATTTGAGGATGGGGGGTGGATTAACTGAAAGAAAGTTAAATAAGCTCTAAGGTCTCAGCTCTCTGCTGGTACAAGCAGGTGCAAATTCCAACACAGAGCCAAAGCCACGTCCACACCCAATCTCTCTGAGGGCAGCAGGATTATCACTGCAGGAAATAACATCACAGACTGGTTTGGGTTGGAGGGGACCTTAAAGATCATTCCATCCCACCCCCTGCCATGGGCAGGGACACCTTCCACTATCCCAGGGTGCTCCAAGCCCCGTCCAACCTGGCCTTGGACACTGCCAGGGATCCAGGGGCAGCCACAGCTGCTCCGGGCAGCCCATGCCAGTGTCTGAGTGCACATCAGGATGTAGGGAATAGTGCTTTAATCAGTAGGCTGACAAGGGGCAAAATAGATGTTAAAATTAAGGTGGGACAGGTCTAAGGTGATTTGATGGGAAAATGAAGAAACAGTTATCCTGGATCTATGGCTCACTGCTTCCCCAGTGTTCTCCTATGTCTGCATCCCTCTGCCTGTCTCCTCTCACACGGTGAACTCTTCAGGATGCTGATTTGCATCCTGCATTCTCTCAGCCTGGAGTCCTACCTACTGCCAGGACCTACTTACAGAGAAGAGGCTGGCCCCCCACCTTCCATCTCCTTTCCATCCCAAAATTTAACGCCAGGTTTTGCTTTACACCAAGCTCTGTATCTTAAGTCCTTCCATGTCATCCCATTCCACTTACCACAAACACTGTCACAATCAAAGCATAAAAAAGAAGGGAGAAATAGAGATGAAGAGAGAGAGAGATCCCCTCCAGCACGTGTCTGAGACAGGAACCATTCACGTGCCTGTAGATCAGCAGAAAGGAACGCACCAGCTGAAGAAGGGACTCCAAAATGACAGCACGAGGGACTTTTAAGAATAAAAAAGAGAGGAAAACCACGGCCATGACACAAGCAACTCCTTTCCAAGCTACTGAAGACAGAATAAAACACAAGAACAGCTTCTCGTCTGGCCTCTGCCTGCAGTGGGCCAGCAAGAGACTTGAACAAAACCCTGGTCGCATTCCAGGCCTGATGCATCTAGGGAAGACGTGCGCTGTCCCTAAAAGACCCTGCCACCCCAGGCACAGCACACGCTGCCACAGACACCCCTCGGCTCTCACGGTTACTAAATTTACTGAAAGGACTAAGCAAAACTGCGCTTCCCAGCAATAAAACCCTTCTCTGATGGCATCACTGGAGACCCCACTCGTGCATTAATTCAGAGGCTGCCCATTACCTATTAATTAGAGGACACTATTATGCAAATAGTGAAAATTAATTAAACCCTCACTTATTAATCTAATATAGTCTCTTCCTTGCTGTTCTCAAATACACCCCAGGCAAGCAGCTACAATTTTTTAACTATAAAAGTGACAGTCTACGGGCTGACACTTCTTTAAAGGATGTCTTTAATATCAAAATAAAGTAAAACTGCCTCGTCTCTCGAGTGCAACTGCCATAATGAGATGTTAAGCCCAATCTCTCCCAGCCTGCTGGGTTGAGGGAGATGGGATGATTCCTTCCCAAAAACCCTCATCCTTCTCCTAGGAGACTGCTTCTCCCCACTGAGCATAGCTGGGCATGCACAGTCCTGGCTTGATGCTTCTCTGGCTTTCACCCAAATCAGCTTTATGGGAAACACAGAGCTCCTGGGAATCACAGGATCATAGAATTTGGGGTTGGAAAGGATCTTTAAAGGTCATCTAGTCCAACACCCCCGCCATGGGCAGAGACATCTTCAACTCCATGCAGCTCAGAGTCCTGCCTGAACTGATCTTGAGTATTTTCAGGGATGGGGCATCCGCCACTTCTCCAGGCAGCATCGAGAGGCACCACTGCATCCCTCTTCCTCCTCCTCCTCCAACAGCCACATCTCTGCACTGCCTAACAGCAACCTGCGTGGCAGGGAGCAGAAGGCACCTCCTGAACCACGGCCTCCTCCTGAGATGAAGGAGAAGCTCCTCCACCTCCTCTGACTGTCGCGTGTCTCGCGGTGCTCGCGCGTGCGCTCCACACCACGCCACAGACCTGCAGCACAACCCTGAGACGACTTTTAAGGGCCACACTTACTGTCACCCTGGCAAATCACCCTCTGGCTCCCATTTCACCCCTTGCATTTCTTTTTCCTACCAGACAGGGCCCTCGTTTTTCCCAGGCTGAGTGTGCAGAGCCAGGGCACGGCAAGCAGGGCTGGGAGCGCTCTTCCTCGCCGACGTCGTCGTCCGCCAGCGCGAGCGACGGGGGTGCCTTGTTTTGCAGCTCTTGGCGTGACTCAGAACAGCCTGGGAATTGCACTTGGAATAAGTGATTAAAAACCCTGACTCCTCCTCCATTACCACGCAGGGGCAACACTCTCAGCAGCACCCGTCAGAGCTGCACCTTTATAAATGAGAGCAAAATGAGGAGAACCGAGAGCTGGTACTCCCCCGGACTGTTCCCTGGGTATGAGGAGGTGGGAATAAAGGCTTGGAAAACCCTCAGAAGGGAATCACCAGCACGCATTTAATCACTCTCTGAACCCCAGCACAGAGTCACCTCCTTCAAAAAGCCCTTCTCCAAGATGCCAGCCTCCTCCTGGCCAGCGTCTGCAGGCAGCAGCTGTTTGGAAAAACCAAAGAGCCACTGCAGGCATTTTGAAATGGAGGTGCCCAGACCCTCAATCATATGTTATGTCTATCTCAAACATTAAAATAAGCAGCTTGGATTGTCTTGGTAGGGAGGGAATCCTGGTGGGAAGAAGGAAACAGGATTTCAGAGGAGGAAACGCAGAGCAAAGGAAGGGTTTGAAGGGGAAGGGAGGAGGCCCCTTGACTAGAAGCAAGAAACTACAGCAAAATAAACTTGCTCAGATGGTCTCCTGGGGATTTGTGGCCTGAAATTCCAGCCACCTCCACCCACAGACAAGCAAAGAGCTGGAGCAGCAGGGACCTGAAAGATCCACCCTCGGCAGTCTGTGATCACGGGCATCAGCTGGCTTTACAAATCACAAGGAGTATCTTGGCCAATTCCCCTCTGTTTTTCTGAAAAGCCCCACGCTGTTGCAGCCCCGTATTTCCAGGTGCTTCATAAACCTCCCAGAGCTTGGGAGAAAAGTACTGTCTCTGCTTCCCCAGTTGGAAAAAAAGAGCTCGGGAATTCAATTAGCATATAAGAATGCTCGAGCCCGTGTGCTTGAGTCTCCCACATGGAATTAACTCATGGGCTTCACAGCTGAGGATCAGGTAAACAAGAGATTCCAGCCCTTATTTAGGTACCCACCAAAATCAATTTCATGTATCTCAGCCTAGAGTGGCTTGGTCAAGGTCACGCACGGAGCCTGAGCGGAAATTAATTGCGAAGAACCCAAAGAAGATTTAAAAAGGAGAATAAAAGCACTCTCCTTCCCAGACGTGAATTTCTTTGCATTAATCCAAGCCTGTTCTATCTTGAAGCACCAACCCACCCCTCGAGCAGCTGGACCTCAAGCTTTGCCCTTTGCTCATCAGCCCAGAAGAGCCCCAGCACAAGATTCAGCTCCAGCCTCCTGCCAGAACGGACTGAGCTGTGCGCTCCTGCCTCGGCTGACAATTCCATACCCCAAGTCCTCTCTTTCTGGAGCCATTCCCACCTCCCACCAGCTACCCCGTACACAGCGATGATGCCACATCCCAGTGGGATCACAGAATCACAGAATCATTCAGGTTGGAAAGAGCTCCCAGACCACGGAGTCCAAGCTGTGCCCACTCCCCACCTTGTTACCCAGCCCAGAGCACTGAGTGCCACGTCCAGGCCTTCCTTGGACACCTCCAGGGATGGAGACTCCAAACCTCCCTGGGCAGCCCCTTCCAATGACTGACCACCCTCTCCATGGATGTGGACGCTCCTTGGCTATGGCTAGGTTAACTGGATGACCAGCAGTCTAAGGCTCCCCATCTCCTTTTCACGGCCCAAAAACTCCTTTATTTACCTCTTCCCTTCCAGGCGATTGTCCCACCCATGCCAATCCATCGCTGCCTTCTATGAAGTTTTCAAGGATCAAAGTAACAAACTTTGGGGCTCCCTGTATTTGAGGAGAAAGGGGAAAATTCAAGCCATTTGCTGTTTTGAATTTTGTATTTTGTCCAAGTTTTATGAGGCAACTATCTGAATGTCTGGACTTAGTGCAAGTCAGGGTTATCTCATTGCAGACCTTAACATCTTCCACCTCCTTAAGGCTGGAGACATCACAGCTACTGGCTTTGGGCGTTCGCTGAATGTTGTATCCTTACCATTCCCTGCCCGTACCACAGAGATGTCCACAGATTTTGCCAGGAGGCCATATTATCATGCTGGGCCAGCTACTACTGCTTCACTTGCAACATCAAAAGCAATCCCTGCCTTGGAAAAGCAGAGTGATGCTCCACAAGCAAGGCAGTGGAAACAAAACACCTGGAGTGACCTGTTGTGGTCACACAGGCAGGCAGTGGCCAAAGGAGGGAAACACCCCAGTGTCCCCTCAGGGAACCCTCACCTCCTGGGATGAATTGCAGCCCTCAACATCAGCTTTTTGCTACTTGTGCTCACCTTACTTCCTCCCACGAGTTGACCCATCTGTGGTTCCCTGTTCCGCAGCAAGTGTGGAGATCAGCAGCATTCCCAGCTGCAGGTAAGAGCTGGCTGATGCCAGGATCCAGGAGGAATCACACACAAGTTAGAGCTGGAGGTGGCATTTAAAGGTCATCGAATTCAACTCCCTGCCATGAACAGGGACATCTTCAACCAGATCTTGTTGCTCAGAGTCTCACTCAGTCTGGCCTTGAATGCTTCCAGGGGTGGAGCATGCATCACCTCCCTGGGCAACCTGTGCCAGTGTTTCACCAGCCTCACTGTAAAAACCTTCACCTTTATGTTGACTTTACACAGACCCTCTTCCAGTTAAAACTGTTACCCCTCGTCCTGTTGCACCAGGCCCTGCTAAGGACTCTGTCCCCATCTTTCACGCAGACCCTTCAGGCACTGGAAGGGGCTCTAGGATTTCCCTGGAGAGAGGCTGAACACTCCCAGCTCTCCCAGCTCCCTCCCACGGCAGAGATGCTCCATCTTATCCCAGTCCCCTGCAAGCCAAGGTGATCTCAGCAAGCTCCAGCACGTGGCAGAGGGACACATCGTGGCCCGTGCGCTGGGGCAGTGGTCCACAGCGAATAAAAAAGCGTGTGCAGTGGTGCTTCTGCGTGCCTCTGTGACTGTGAGAGCACAGACTGCGCAGCCATCTCCTCCCAGACTCGCACCAGCACCTCCTCATCTCCTCCAACACCAAGCACAGCCCTGCCAGGATGTAAATCCACAGCAACTCCAACGCCTTCATCGCTCAGCTCCGTCCTTCTGCCTTCCCACTCGGGCACCACAAAACGGGAAACAGCCTTGAAATAATGACTATGATTACAGTTTGGTAGGTCTTAAATGTAGCAGAGAAAGACAGCCCTCCTCTTCGTGGCATTCCCACTATAACATGTCACAACAAATGGCCCAAGGGAAATCTGTGGAGCTGGATGTAAATATTTTGATGTGTTCGTGATAAAGCTTCTCAGTACTTACTGTCCACTGCCCAAAAAATTGGGCTGCTCCCCCTCTTGCATCTCTACCCAGGCAGGCATCCTCATCTATTGTACACCAGGAGCCCCGCCAAATCCACCTGCTCCTAGGAGTATTTATGACTTTCCACTGAGAGAAGGCTATGTTCCTTTTCTGTTCCATTTAAAATAAAATAAAAAATTAGAGAGTGGACAGGCGGCTAGGAATTTCTGAGGTTTGACAGCCCATAATCAGAGATGAACTTGCCTGAAATAGAAGGAAACAAGCAGGAAACAAGCCCCTGAACTGCTCCCCGTTCATTTTTAGCAAGCAAACGAGGTGAGCACAGCAACTGCTATTTACCCTCTGAGTCACGGGAAACAGCACCCAGAACAGATGCCTTGCCAAAGCTTTGCAAGACTGAAGAAAAAAAATAAAAAATTAAAATTATACAAACGATTTGAGGCAAGTCTCAGGGCTTGCAAATTCCCTGTGAAATCCAGGCTTGGGATAACGAAGAGCTCCGGGGCTGAGGTCAGGCTGCTGCCGAGCACCTGCACCTAGCAATGCATCATTGACCAAATTCTGCTCGGGGCATCAAAGCCCCACAGACGTCACCGGCTGCACAGTCTGGCCCAGTAACCCGTAATTTCCCTGTAATCAGAAGCAACAGGGTGAGAGTTTTAGTGGCCATGCATAATACATGTCCTCTGGCACGGCTGGGGGAGCGGGAGATGAGCACCACAGCTGGCAGGGCCGGCCACAGTGCCAGAGAACTGGACGCCCCAAAACCCACAGAACAGCTCCAAGCACCCTGTAACACCCCAAAGGCTCCCCTCTCTTTCTCTCTCTCTCTCTGCTCCCAGTTTTTTCCCCATATTCCCCACGCAGCAGACACACATGGATGGTTTCACTGTGGCTGGTACCTACCTGCTCGTGGGCACCTGCTGCTCCTCAGCCTGGGTGAGGGCTGAGCACACTGTTCACACACGTCCCTCTCTCACAGAGTATGGAAAAAGCCAGTTGGATAGCTTATCAGCTGTAAGCACCACTCACTTTTCCAGGTATGACATGCCCCATGCTCTGAAGTCCGTGGTAGTTTCACAGCACTCTGTGGAATTGCTCCCTTGCAGCCTGCTGCTGCAACTTTCCTTCCCATTCCCCCTACCAATCCACCATCAACCTCATCATCATCATCATCCCAGACACTTTCCTGCCATCCAGCCTCCAGCACACACCCTCAGACATCAAGATTCAGCCCTCACTCCAGCTGTGCTCTCCCCCTCCTCACCTCCACATGGAGGAAAGCTGCTTTTATTCCCTTTTTCCTTTTATTTTTCCTCACACGTTCTTCCCCAGCCCACTCTGATCCCTCCCTTCCTGCATTCTTGGTCCTTCCCTAAAAATCCCAGTAAGTTTCAGATATCCCTGGAAACTCCTGAGAGCATCTTATAGCAAGTTTTACATAATCCCAAAACACTCTTCTCCCTAAAACTATAATGAACTCACTCCACCTGGGGCAACCACGCCCTTTAGCTCACGTGGCTTTCCAGAAAGAGACTTCCTTACCTGGACACCCACAGGGGGGTTCCATTCCAGCACCAAGGTCCCTTCCACATGCGGAGTCTCAACTCCACTGGCACAGAAGCCAAACCGGGAGCACAAACCAGGGACTCCCTCCTCTGCTTTGTATCAAAAATGCACAAGAATGAGACCAGAAATCACCCAGGTCCACCCATCTGGGACACCAGCCACCAGGTCAAACTTGGCCACACCATGGTGAGGCAGAAGCTCCTTCAAAAGGTTCCTGTAAACCAAGGATGCTCGTTGTGGCAGCTGCCACCCAAGCTCCAGCAGCAGGAACCTTCTGCTGGAAAAGGGCAGCCAATAAAACTCCCCAGAAATGGTGGTTAAGGTCCTGCTGCAGCCAAAAAATCTGGGTTTCTCTGGGAGGAGGGCTCTCCACGGTCACAAAAGTATCAGCCCTGACTGAACTGCACAGAGCACAGCATTTGCCACCAGGGTGTAGCCTTTGAACACACCTCCTTCAAGTGATCGGTGCTGAGCACACCCCACGCCACCACTGCTGGAAGAGGATCAGGTGAAATCGTGACAGAGCTACCAAAAAACATGCAAACGGAGCACCTGGGGAGCACTGGGTGCTTCCCAGTCCGACCTCGAGCCAATACCAGCGGTGGGAGCAAGGAAAGAATCGAGATTTGAGGTTGCTGAAGCAGAGCAGACCAGACAGTCAACATCAAGTGATGTTTGCTACTGCAAATCTGCCAGCAAAGCCAAGGAAAGCCCACCTGATAAACACCTCAGGCTGTGAGACTCAGCACATCTGGGCAAGGTCGGCAGACGGCGAGCGGGAGAGAGGAGGGCCGATGGCACAAACTGGGACCTGCTGGAAAACATCTGCAAGAACTGGTTTCCTACAGAAAACAGGACCTCTAACAACAGTCCTCTTTGTGAAGACAGCTCTGAGAGCTGCTCAGGAGATCAGTGTTCAAGAATTTCACTCAAAGCCGGGGTTTGCTGTTGGGGAGGAAGACTGATGTATCTCAGCCCTTGCTGAGGCTACATCTCTCTGCTCAGAGGATGGGAAACAAGAGCCTTCCCACACCACCAACAGAATCTCTTGCTCTTTGCCTTCCTCTCTTCTGAAGCTGTGCCACCTGGCAGGTACCACACACTTCTCCAACCCCTCTCCCACCTACCCAAGCTGCAGCGAGGGGGGAGCCCCATGCATCAGCTGGGGTGCAAGACCCTGGAACGATCTCGGTCAGACCCTGTGGCATTGCCTGTGCGGTTTGTACAAATAATTGATGGGGACTCAAGCAGTAGAAGGGGATTTCAGAGGGGAAAAGCCCAGTGGCAGACCTACAGCTTGAGTAATCTTCACCAGGCTCTGCCACTGTCACCAGCCAAGGACCTTCTCCCAGGATATGGGGCCATCACGAGCTCTTCCCTTGCACGTTCCTCCCCACCCTTGGGAGCAGAGGGGTTTCCAGGCACAAACACCTCTGGCTCCCCAGAAAAGACACCAGTTTTGGGAAGTGCACTGCACAGCAACACCTCCAAAAGACCTGTGTCCTTCACCCCGCTCCATGTCCTGGCATGCCAGCACCCAACATGCGCAAAATACAACCTCAAGTCCAAAAAACACACCTAAATAACCTAAACCCTCCATCCCTTCCCCACACACTGAGCAGATCACAGGCACAACTCTCCAACCTGGTGCTGGGTAATAGGGGTTAAACTTTACGGCCTCAGAACCAACATTTTAAACCCAAAAGAGCAGGTGGAGGGGTGTGACAACGTGCCATGCCCCAAGCTGTGTGCTCCTACACTCAGGGAAATCTCACCTGAATTCTTACACAAACCCACCCAAAGCCCCGCAGGTGCACCGAGAAAATTAAAACAAAAACTGAGAAAGTGACAACAAAACCCGGGAAAACGAAAATTAAACCTAAGAAAATTAAAATGCAAACTACCTCCTGCAATGTGACGGCTCCCTGGATCAGTTGCTGTACGTCCTCGGGAGTTTTTGGGGAGGACACCTCCACATCAGCAAACCACCAACCGCATCGAAATGACTGCACCCCATCTTCTGCCTGAAAAAGCTCCGGCTGGTGG
>VZTA01028614.1:16635-27602 GCA_013398855.1 Mohoua ochrocephala
CGTGTCTTTCAGGTGCAATTAGTAGCTGCTGGTGGATGAAAAAAAACCTGGCTGGTGAAGCCCAGGGAAGGGATGGGAGTGATTTCTCCCCTCAGCAGAGGGAATGCAGCGCTCTGCCCTATCTAATCTCACTATAGCAACGGGAAGACCTTGGCAACCCCGATCTTTACAGTTATTAAGATGGGAGCGGGAAGAGTCGGGAGCACAGCGCTGAGAGATGCTCGGCCAAGAGCCTGGCTGCAGAGGAAATAAAGCATCCTGTCTTTGCTCGGGGGGGACGCAGGGTCTGCCAAGCTCCCAGGGTGGGGCAGTAGCCCAAGGCTGGCTCCCCAAAACTTTCTTATGGCGGCTTTTTACGCCGGAGAGGAGGCATGCATCTCCCCAGCACATCCTGGAGAGGGATCTCCAACTCCTGCTGTACGGACCTGCTGGAGGAAGCCACGGAGGTGCTCCCAGGGCTGGAGCCCCTCTGCTCTGCAGCCAGCCTGGGACAGCTGGGGGTGCTCACATGGACAAGAGAAGGCTCCAGGGAGAATTCAGAGCCCCTGGCAGTGCCTAAAAGAGGCTTCTAAGAAAGATGGGGACAAACTTTTTAGCAGGGCCTATTGCAATAATGATTTTACATTTAGAGAGGGTAGGTTTAGACTAGGTAGAAGGAGGTAATTTTTACACTGAGGGTGGTGAGGCCTCAGTTGCCCAGAGAAGTTGTGACTGCCCCATCCCTGGAAGTGTTCAAGGTCAGGCTGGGTGGGGCTCTGAGCAACCTGGTCTATTTCAAGACACCCCTCCACATTGCAGGGGGTTGCAGTAGATGATCTTCCAACTCAAATTATTCTATGATTCCCTAATTCCCCCAAAGATTCAAGAAGAACGCGCTGCTTTTGGGACCAGGGGTCAAGTCTGCAGCCAGCTGCTCTCCCTCAGCCCCAGAATCAGCCACAAGGACATGCCCAGACAGGATGGGGACACGGAGGCTCCCCCATAACTGCCACCCAGCCTGGGGCTGCCAGCAACCTGCCCCACTGCCATCTCCAGAGATTGCTCACTCTCAGTTCTCACCAGGATGATTCACCCTCAAATGCAAAGGCACAAAGTGCTCAGATCAGTTTATTGCAAAATAGTACATCTTGGTGACTGCCTGGCCCAGAGCCACTTCAGTCCTGGGCTCCCAGACAGCGGGGACAGCCCCAGGGCTAACCTGGAGGCCACCAGCTCCTGCCCATAGCTTGGTCCCTCCTGGACAGAGCAAAGAGTTGTGGGACTTCTCCCCTAGCTAAGAGGGGTACTTCACTAAGACCTCGCTAGTCCTATATCCCCCTAAAAAGGGATTTCAGGCTGCTAGGAGCTGCAAAACCAGACCCTAGCGCTCCCTGAGCAGCCCTGAACATCTCCCACCCATTCTGCTGCACCAACTCACCATGGCAGACACTCACCAGAACAGGCTACTGACTCAGGGAGGGCTGCCTGGGGACCCTCCAAGGCTGAATTGCTACTACTTCCACTCACACTGCCAGCAGAATAATAATAATAATCCATAACGAACTTCCAAGGCAGCGTGAGTCAGTCTTTTTGGTGGCAGAAGTTGTGTTTGTCTCTAGCACTGCTCTTCTTGGCACCTCCAAGTCCTGGGATCACGTTCCTCCCACGGCTTCCTCTACTATCAATTTCCACGCAAATTCGGCTGTTTCTTTCCTCCCAGCAGCCTGATTAGCCCAAAGTTTCTTCACCAGACCCTAAAGAACTGCCCCACAACCCAACCCTAGCAGGGGTGCACGTCCCCAGCTCACAGCGGCTGGGACAGCCCTTGCTGCTCCACGCTACCTTCTACGCCCCAGCCAGAGTACTGGCACTTCCCTCACCACCAAAGTCCCCAGCTGACTTCCAGCCACATTCCTCGTGATCCCAGTGTTAACTCCTCCAGGGTTTTACCAGCATTACAACATAAAGCAGGCAACCGGGCCAACCCCAGACAGAACTAGATGCGGCCGGTCATTTTTTCCGAGGAAAAGAAAGAGAGGAAGCCCCCACTTAGCTCTGTTGGGTGAAAAACATCAGGGCAGGCCGCGTCCAAATCCCATTATGAATGGGGAAGCAGCAGGAAAAAACCACTAGATTAGACAAAGCAACTTGATTCCCATTCAAGAAGGTGTAGAAAACTTTGATCTACGATTCCCACCCCTCAGCCAGCTCTTCAGATGGTGAGCATTGACTGAGTCCCATGGAGCTCTTCAGATGGTGTGCATTGACCAAGTCCCATGGAGCTCTGCTGACAGTCACCCACACATCCAACCCCTTAGGACTCTTATATGAGTGTGCAAAAGAGGTTTTTGCTTGCTTTTATTTTTATTTTTTTTTGACTGGGCTGGAAAGTACCTCAGTCAAAACACACGGTGCCCTCGGTGCACATTAAAACCGAAAGCACTCAGAGATAAATGTCAAGATTTTAACAATTTTATCTGGCCAAAACCAGCACACTGCCACCCTCCCTGTGTCCCCTCCATCCAGGCAGGGACCAGGGCTGCCAGCAGGCTGCCAGGCCATGTGCTAGCTGTCCCTGGGCAGAGCGGCAGCGCTAAATCAGAACGCAGCGAGACAGTGTGTCATCCCAGGGGCCCGTCCCAGCCTCAGACACCCGCCAGCACCGGGGACCAGCAGGCTCTTTATCTTGTCACCGGTGACTAAGAGCATCCCTGGCATGACGGTACCACAAAAATACAGGTGACGGGAAATGGCCCTTTTCCAAGGAGGACGGATCCTTTATTACGTCCTGTTTATCTCCCGTGTTACTGAAGGGAAAGCCATGAAGCATGCGATCCTTTCAGGTTCTCTGAATCCACTTAGATTTTATCTCTGGTGCTGGAGCTTTCCAGGAATGAAATAGCTGCAAGACACAACGTGGATGAAACGAAATCAAATAGAGAGTCTCCAACATGAAAGGCAAACCAAAGGGATGACAGCACTAGTTATACGGAAGGAGAAATAAGGAGGAAAGGAAATTAAAAGCAATTAAAGGGAATTAATTAGAAGGTATGATGGAGCTACGAAAGAGGAGAAACAGCTATGCAGAGTTCACTAAATACCCCCAAACTTTTAATTGTCACACTTGGAACTGCAAGCCCTGGAGGTTCAAAACCCCCCTGGCAGTTTCCAAACGAAAAAAATTCCCATGGCTTAAACAAATTACTTCTTTGCCCCTAAGTCTGAATGGCAGACAAGATTCTGAGCTTCTAGTCCAAACCACGAAGGCAGAAGTGCATCCTGCTCTCCCCTTCAGTCCACTGACCAAGGTGGACAGCCCACACCAGCATCTGAGACCAGGAGTAGGGGCTTCAAGCAGAATGCTGACGCCGCAGTCCCAAGATTTGGGCTGAATCATTTGCATCTACCCAATGTTCCTGGTAGGGTTTTCACAGGGCCCTGGGGGTTTTGGGGCCACTGTCTGTGCTTGAAGTCACCAGGATGAGACTTGCTGCTGGGTTAGTCCTGGGAGAGACGACTGGCACCTGGAGCATCTCACATCTCATCAAAATGCACTGTCTGCACTTTCCACTAAAACCTAACAGTCCTTTCCACAGGACCACAGAATGGTTTGGGTTGGAAGGGACCTTACAGACCATCTCAACCACGGGCAGGGACACCTTCCCTTATCCCAGGGTGCTCCAAGCCCCATCCAGCCTGGCCTGGGACACTTCCAGGGATCCAGGGGCAGCCACAGCTGCTCTGGACAACCTTTGTCAGGGCCTCACCACCCTCACAGGGAAGAACTTCTTCCCAATATTCCATCTAACCCTGCCCTCTGGCAGTTAAAAACCTGATCATCATCCCCAGTTCTGAACCGGAATGAGGTTCTAAGTCACAGCACTGCCATGCAAAGGGCTGCAGAGAGCAGGGGTCCCCTGTTTCTCCAGGCCTTCCCTTTGCCAACCACCTTCGCCTTAACCTCGAGAAGTGAGGAAGTTCCCTCTGGAGATCAAAAAGTCCCTTCTTAAGGGAATAGTGGTGATGGCTGGGAGGAGCAGCAACAGGTCGTAAAAAAAGCAGGCAGACACTGTTTGTCTTGGCCTCCTGGAGATGTATTATTTTCCTGGGATGCGAGCTCCAGCCCCACGCTGAAAGCGAGGACACATGAAACGGAGACGGGGCTGCCTTGCCAACGTGGAGTTTGTTTCGGAAGAAACTCACCCGGCATTTCCGTGCAGGAAGGAGACAGTGGGGCTGCACAGCCAGAGCTGCTGGATGGTGCCTGGAAAGCACCAGCCAAATCCTTCAGGCTTGGGGTGCACGCACAGGGTCCATGCAGCACCCCAAAAAACCCTGGCGGGGAGGTGGGCAAAGTTTAAAGCTCCATATGGGCTTCCCATGCTCTCCATCCATCCATCCATGCTCGATTCCATCCGCTACCAGGCAGATCATGTACAGGTCTGTAGAGACTGTGCCAAAGGCTCTGTCCCCATCCCCTGCACCAGCCCTGCCACCCCCTCTGCCTCGGCCACCACTCCACCGCTGTCTTCAGAGACCCACAAAGCCCTGGCTGTGTTTAATTAAGTGACCTCACGCTGATTTACACAACAATAACCCTGTTTCCTAACATACCAGCTTCAGGCAGCTCCCTCCAGTGACAGAACCACACCACTCCAAGGAAAGGGAGAACTTCATTACGAGTTACCCATTACAATTCAGAATTTTAAAAATATCTTCTCTATATTAAAGGCACAGCTAATTTGACAGAAAAATCAACTCATTTTTAACACCAGTCTAGGGAGGAATTTTTTTTCTCTTTTTTTTTTTTTTTACTTGAACTGTTTTTTGCTTGGACTGTTTCATGCTCTGAAGTTAATTATAACTATTTAGCTTTATACATCACTTGCTCAGAAAGTTACAAGCCTCCCAGATCTCCCTGGTTTATTTGGGACCAGGGTTTGAAAGTCACAGCTGTCACCAGCCCAGCTTCCATTAGGGAGATTAATCTTCCCCGAGATGTGTCTTTGGGAAGGTCTGAATCACAGGGTTGGATCCTGCTCTTGGTTACGCGGCGTTACAAGAATTGCATGAAGGGGAGGAAAAACAAAGCTGAGCTGGACTGGTGAGCATCAAACCTCCTGCTGTGGTACTGGATGGGGACACTGGGGACTTTTGAGCAGAATATTTATGCCCCATGCAGCAAAGCAGAGCCCTGTCCCAGTGCTGGATCTGCCAGGCACTGGGGCAAGTTAGTAAAATTAATAGCAATAACCAAATGGTGCTTGGGAAAGCCAATAGAGCATCAACCAGTGGCCTTGCCTACGTGATGTGTGGGAAAGTTTTAGCTGCTGGTCCCTGGTGATGCTCCTGGAGACCCTCTGCTGCTGCTCTGGCATGTGCCATGGATGTCATTCCTCACTCCTAAATTAGGGGAACCTCCTATTCCTCAGCACTGAACTAACTCAAATAAACTCAAACGAAGCGATGCAAGAACAGTCCATCCATCCCATGGCAAACACCAGGCACTGCTGGGACAACCAGCTTGTGAATGAGCCCCTACAAACAGCCTGCACCTCTGTCCCCCCACCCCTCCCAGCGTGTCCTCCATCCACGGGAGCAAAATAAAAGCTTTGGGCTTTTAGTTAAAAGAGAAGAGCATCGAATCAGGGTCTTGCCATCCACACTGAGAACACAGACAGCACCTACAAGGAAGAAAGAAGTTTAAGCCACCAGATCTCAGGCCAATTCAAAGCAAACCCTGAAGAGTCACCAGATAGTTCTCACATACTCCTACACACGCAGACACCAAAGGGACAAAAGGAACTGCCTGGCAGGGGAGGAACTGGAACAGTTTCAAGTGAAGAGCTGCACTCACAGGGGAGTTGGTACGAAGAGAGGTACCAGCGTGCAATGCCTCCCTCCTGGCTCTGCTGCCTGCAACATGCAGGGAAACACAAACCGAGAGCAGCTTTTGTGCTGGAGCGGAATCTGCCAAAAGGTTTTTTCAGTGCACCTCAAAGGTAGAGGACTTTCAGCAACTGCCAACCTGAAAATTCAGGAGGGACTCGTGTGTGGTGAGGTTCTGTTGCAGGTTAGCGCAAGGAGAGCACCACCACTGGCCTGGAACCAGGTGTGGAATGGGCTGGCGGTCTTCAACCGCATACACACCACTGCAGCAAGGTTTTGAGGAGCGTGACATTTGATCTGGGTTGGGTTTTCTGCCTGCCAAGTCAGGTTGCTTTGTGAATTAGCCCATTTCTTGCAGGGACCCAGGCCAGGAGCCCGAGAGATACAGCTCAGCTGCACCTGCAGCAAACGCCGCTGGAGTCAGAAAGGCGCAGGGAGATTCTCACCTTTTAATTTGGGGAACCTGCAATGGATCAACCTCGCTTTTTCCTTGTGAAAGCAGCAGAATTCAGCTCACAAATTAAAAGGCCGCAGCCCGTAAACGATTAGCATACGCTTCCCGCTGCATAAGGCTACCACCGTCAATATAACTGCGAACGTCTTCTTTAAAGCACGGCCTTACAGAATCATTCTGCCTCGGGCTCCACCGAGTTTGCAGGGCCCCCGTATTTGTTCCTCAGCTGAGACAGTTGCAAGTCAAGCGCAGAATGGCGGTGTTGCTGCTACAGGGATTGTGCAGCTAAATAATTCAGTAACCAATTACTGTTTAACAATATCCCTCCCCGTCATCCCAGCGTCGATCCATCATCCCAGGCCAAGAGAGCCCGGCAGAAAGGAGGCAGCGAGAAGCCTCCCTGTGATGTAAACACATTGACTCGTGTATAATATACAACTTATTGATCAGAAGACAAGGTATACGGCACATTTTATTGCATGCTAAATGAGGGCTGTAATGAATTGCTGCTTGCCTCCAGGTCATTTGTTTGATTGCCACCTAAGCAAACTGGTGAGGGCGAAAGGTCCTGCCTCTGGGACGGGTCCTTGGTGAAACGAGCTGCTGATCAAGAGAAAACAAGAGAAGCAGAAAGCGGGACAATCTAATGCTCACTCTGTGCCCAGACCAGGAAAGCTGGTCTTCTCCCTCATCCCCAAAATGTATGAGACACAACCATAGCTGATGCTTTCACCAGTGGCCTCAGGGCCACTGCAGCCACCCAGGTCTTCACCAAGGGCATCCCTTGCTCCCCAGCCCAGATTCATCCCACTCAGGACCTGGTCCTCCCAGCCTGTCTCCGTGCCTGGACTGGGATCTGAAAACACAGCTGATTTCACATTTAAAGACTCACGGACACGCAGCACACATGACCAGTTGCCCTCCTGGCTATGAGACAAGGACCGAACCTGTTCCTCGCACAGGGCATGGTCAGAGCTCACCCAGCCTTTCTCCTCCACCAGGGCTCTGCAGAGAAACACGCCTGGTTTTTAAAGATATCCCTCCTGCCTGCTCCGTTCCTCCTTTGTGTGGCTTTAAAGCTTTCTTCTGCGCAGCTATAAAAGGGTGTGAGAAAACTTGGAAAGGAAGCCCTGGGTGGTACAGACAACTGGAACAAGGAGCAATCTGTGCCCGGGGCAGGGGAGGGGGTGGCAGAGCCCACACGGTGCCAGGCTGAATAGCTGCCGGGGAGGAAATGACACACCACACTATCCTGCTTTTGTCCAGGGGCGAGACCAAAACGCTCCAGAGGAAAAAGAAAAACCAAAAAGGGATTATTCTGCCTAGCGCTCTCCCTCCTCTCGCCTCCCTGCCACCCCCAGGCAGGCTACAGGTGACTGCCTCCACATCCTCGCTCCAGTGGACCGTGGGGCATCGTGATCTGAGCAGCATCTGGTTTGCTTTAGCATCGGGCTTATACCTTCATGCTCCTCAGGTTTCTCCCTGCTTATTAATTAGGAATCACGGCCACGAGGCCACCCATTGCTGGGTCTGGCTGGGCAGCAGGGCCCAGGTGCAGGAACACCCTGCTCCGCTGCTCCCATCACGAGCTGCCAGGGAAATGCCACGGGCAGAAGGAACAGGCAGTGTCCCCCAGCCCTGCCCACGTGCAAGGTGACACCCAGCACATGCCAGCCGAGGTGCCCACACTGGTGGCCTTCCCAAGCCCCATCTCCCAAAGGGCTGTGGCTCCAGCAGCATCCTGGCTGCACTCTCTGGAAAAACGAAGACTTAAAAACTTCTTGGCCTCATTTTTCCAAAGTTAAGCTCAAAAAATGGGTGTTCTCCAAACCCCCTCTCTCACCTCTCATGCTCCCCCATCAGAGTCCACCACTGGGGTAATCTCATCCCCAAGGGCTTGCCTCCTCTCTCCCCACAACTGAGGCTTGTCCTCGGATCAGATCCTTCACCTGCACCTCGTGAACCATCTCCCAAACGCCCAATATCACACGTTTTTTTCAATCTCTTTCTCCTGGTGCCTCGGTACCTCACCTATTGTGTCTTCCCTTGTGAAAGGACCAGAATTGACACTTCGATCCTCAGCCAAAGCGCTCTCTGTATCTGGGCCACCTCTCACTCCTCACTTCAAGCATAATGAAAACAACCAAGGCACAAATGCCATTTTCATATAAATCAAGAAGCCCTCCCAAAAGGAACCAAAATCTCTACTGTACATACCCATACTGATGGTGCATCTCATTAAAAACAAAACCCCAGAGGAACTCCAACTCAACAACTGTCCACAGACACAAGTTCTCCTCCTGCATCACGTGAGCACTTCGAAAGGTCAATGCTAGGAAGAAATTCCTCCCTGTGAGGGTGGGGAGGCCCTGGCACAGGGTGCCCAGAGCAGCTGTGGCTGCCCCTGGACCCCTGGAAGTGTCCCAGGCCAGGCTGGACAGGGCTTGGAGCACCCTGGGACAGTGGAAGGTGTCCCTGCCCATGAGGTTCCCTCCATCTTCAGCTGGTACCAATCATCACAGCATCCCTTCAGCCCAGCTCCCACTCTACAGAAACCAGGGGTTCTCTGATTGCATCAGCTATGAAACCCTCTGTCCACCCCACAGCTGGCTGGGGCCCTCAGTGATAGAAGCTGTAATAAACAAAAAAACCCCAAATTATCAATTGCAGCAGACACGTCCAGGTCATATTTTTCTTCTTCTGCATGTCAGAGCTTTTTGCTCTTTAAGGAAAACCCAGTGCTCCCCCTTTTATTCCTCTTTCAAATAACAATTTCCAAACTTTAAAGTCAAAACAATAAAAAACAAACCAGCTCCTCACCCCCATCTTTAGTTTAATATCAGCTGGAGGACAGCGGGCCTTGCAAAGCTGGACAGTGAGTTGGATGATGGAAATGGTCTGGCTTTTTCCCATTAAATTCATTTTTGTAGGGTTAATGTGCAATGCCACCACTGCCCCCAGCTCCATCAGCAGAGAGGAGGCTGGGCTGGGAGCAAGCACGTGGCCTGGGGATTTTGATGCCTTGTCAGGTCTGACTGAACCTCAGTGAGCTACAGCCCTTTTGCAAACAAAAAGCTGGAGGCAGAAGAAGGTCAGAAGTGGTGCAGGTGTCTCAGCTGACTTCGCACCGGCCGGCACAAGGTCACCTTACCGCGTACACCGTGGTGAGGTACACCCTAAGTAAAGACTGAAGTTCTGCCACGTCTACACGGATCCAACCTCCAACAAGAAGGGCTGCAAACCTCCCTCGTCAGGCTCTGCAGCGCTCAGTCCGGACTGAGGAGATTCCCTTTCCCTTTTGTCCTCTATGAAGACTCATCTCGAGCACCTCCAGCTCCGATGAAGAGCAAAACCTGACCATTGTCCCTCCAAAAACCCAGCATCCAGTGGCAGCACCAGCACAGCCCCCTTCCCAAGCCCAACCATGCAGCAGAGCCCCCCATCACAATCCCCTCATCAGCACCCATCCCTCATCCACAGAGAAAAGCTGCTCCATGCGGATACATGACCTCTTTTACATTCCTAATGAATTACTATTGTTAACCCATAGGTGTGGCTGGCCAGCCAACCTGCCGTGCCTGCAGCAGAGCCTCCTCTTGCTCAGCTGAGGATGGACATGACCTGGACAGGGTTGGACAGTGAGCTCTGCCTCTGGGGAGGGAGGAGGAGAGCCCATGGGAAGGTGGGGAAGGGATCGTGCTGGCGATGGACTCTGAGGAAGGCCCACAGCACAAGGTCAAAGTCATGGAGACACCTGAGATGGGGGAGCAGGAGAAGACAACCTCGAGCATGAAGCACCACAAATGGAAGGAAGATTTACCCCTCTGGGTCATCTCAATCAGCTGGGTGTCCCCAGGACATGAGTCACCAGACGCTCCTTAGTCAGCCCAGCCGCCCCAGGCACCGCCAGCCCCGGGGCCAGCGCGGCGTGGGGAGCCCTGGGGAAGCACTGAAAGGAGCCGCCAGCCTCAGGGCACACTGTCTGAACGTTTGCATGTTGGGAACCACATAAAAACACCCCCTAATACCAATAAAAATAGCGTAAGAGCAAAAGAGAAATGCAACTGCAAATACACCGAGGGTGCACACCCCCATGCCGGACCCACCGGGGTGGCTGCCAAAACCCCCAAAGATGTTCCCATCCCCAGGAGTCCATGGTGGAGCATCAGATGAGGCAGAGGGTGCGAGGAAAAGGTGTTCAGCAGTATTCAGCGTGGCAGAAAAATAGTTTGTGGGTTGAGTTGTTTGGGGTTTTTTTTTATAAACCACACCTGCACTTCATCCACCCATCTGTGCCCCTCCAGACTCATCCGCACACTCACCACTGGCAAGCTGCTTCCCAACAAGGACCAACTTTGTTAAGAAAAAGTACAGGGCCTGAGGCAAAATTAGCTTTTTTGTCTCCCAAACAGGCAATTATCTCTTGCACAACTATGCAAGTCTTAAAACACAGGAGAAGCAATATTAAGCTTTGCTAAAATGGTGCCTTTAAAGTACAAATTGTTGCAACATGTGAAAATAACATGGGGGATTTGCAGTTGTGGAAAATTTGGAGCACTTTTTATTTTATAATTTTCAGGCACACCAGGCTCCCAATCGAGGTGACCCAAAAAAAAAAAAAAAAAAAAAAAAAAAAAATTTACAC
>VZTA01028616.1:178-90098 GCA_013398855.1 Mohoua ochrocephala
ATTCCTGCTCTGAGCAGGCCCAGCGTTGCAGACCTCTGCCTTGGGCAAAAGAGCCTTACTGGCCACAAGGGTCTCTGATCCTGCGTTCCCAGGTTTTTTGTTGATTTTCTTTTTTATTTAATTCGGCTTGTATAAATTGTATTTTAAGTTATTTTTCTTTTAATAAATCAATTTTATTTTTTATTAAAAAAACCCGAGAGTTGTCCGTATTGCTGACATTCTGGTGATTAATTAATCTGATTAGATAAGTGGGTAATTACCAAGATTCACTCACTATCCATATTTTCACATCAGAGCCAAAGTCAGAGACTGCTGGAAACTGCGAGGTGCCTGCTGAGAGCCCAATTCCATTCCCATGGTTCAATATTAATTCTGAAACCAAACCACCTGGACTGTCATCTCCTTGCACTTTCCAAAACCCTGCCTGTCTTCCACCTTGTGTGAGAGCCCTTTTTCTCCGTCAGGGTTCTCCCTGACCTAACCACGCACCCAGGTGTGTTTCCTTCCTCTCCCTCAAGCACGATGCAGTTTGACGAGTGCCCTGCAGCTGGATCATTCCCAACATAAACCAGATCAAGACACTTCTGACTCCTGTGACACATATCCATGAACTGCCATTCAAGCAGCACTGCTATAAGCTCTTAGTTGAACCTTACTGGCAGAAGTACTCAAAATTTGTGGAAAATGAAAGAAGTGAACGATGAGAACTTGTTCAAAAACCTGAATAAATACTCACTAGGGAAAACAAAAAGGCCGTGCTGTTTTCACAGAGCTAATATTAATTTACTGATTTCTTGATTAAAACGAAAATGGAAAAGTGATTCCCAGCAGGTCCCTCTTCTCTTGCTAAATTAATAGCAGGGATGCCATTACACTGAAATGATACATTTGATGCTTAAACCTAGATACGTGTTCATTTCTTCAATTCATTCTGCCAGTGAGGTTCATCCATGTCTACTAGGCTGGGACAACCTCCCTGCATTCTTAGATCTCTTCACAGAGATCTGCTGTTATTTATTGCTTGTACTGCCACTGTGCCCTTCCATGCCTTTGCTCCTTCTTGGCTGAAGCAAGTTAGTTAGAAATCAAGAAGTCCTTTCACAGAGACCCCAATACCTTCTGAGAAGGGTCATGAGGTGAAAAGAGGAATATCCAGCTGCAAAACATCCTGTCCAAAATGCCTTCAGACACCTATTGGACATGCTGCTTCCTATTCAACTAATGGTTTCTACGGGTCTAAAATCTCCACTGGCTCCTGGATATATTTGCCGGTCTCTGCTCCCCTTGGGCACCTGAAGTTCCACAGTTATGCTCAAGTATCTGGTTTTGTCTCAAAATCCCAGTGGCTTTCTATCAGTTATGTAAGGGGGACATTTCGTTTCAAGAGGAAAATTCAATCTGTGAGCCAAGAAACTCGAAGACAAAGGGTCTGATGAGGCACAGCTGAAGTGTGTGCAGGAGCTTTGCACAAGCGCCCAGCTCAGGTTGGTTATCACCACTCAGCAAAGCCTTGGCTGTTCCATATCAAAGAACGATCCTTCCTGTGCTGCCAAAATGACACAGTGCTGATAGACAAATCCTGCTTGTTATACACCACAGCTGAGTGCTGCCCACACACGCTGCAAGTACCTAAGGGGAAAATGGGCTTAACAACAGAGTTAGAGCGCAGATCCTCAGAGTACAAGAGAGGAGCCAGCACGTGTAGCTCGGAATCAGCAGCCTTTGGAGAGCTGAATGCGTTTGAGGAGGCCACTGCTACCAGCTGCGCTTCTCTAAGATGGATTTACATTTAGCACACAATTAATTTCCCTTGCACAAAGGAAAGGGATGTCGGATTCCTCGGGGACAGGCATCCCTGCGAGCTTGGCCACTAGGCAGGAGATGTTCCTCATCACAGATTCTGGGTCAGCTCGGGGCAGGGAGGATGTGTTTCATTTCAAATATTAACCAGGATAAGCAATTTTTGTTGGATTCCAGAAGCTCCTCAGGGACAAAGTCCTACTTGTAGGGAATGTGCAAGCAGTGAAATTCCACCCATTCAGCATTGATTGCCCGTGTTACTCGTGCTGCTGCTGTGTCTCCAAAATCAACGCAACGTTAAGCAGTCAAAAGCCATTCTAAAGCTCAGTCTGTTTAGCTGGGTGTGTAATGTACTCAGATTTATGGTCAGGTTTGCCCTGTTCCCAATAACCAGGATCAAATGAAGGTTTGGCTTGCAGAAGAATGTGACTTAGGCTCTTTGTGTCAGATTGGCTGGAGGGGCAGTGTTTGGGAATAAGCCACGTGTACCCCACAGCGCCTGAACTTCCCAGCCTGGAAAGCAGGTTTGGTAGGTCAAGACAGGCAGAGTGGGACACAATACAAAGGCAACTCTGAGGATCAGGAATGCAGCACTAAATATCTAAATAACATTATTTATCTAAATAACATTATCTAAATAACATTAGTCCGTAATGCTGTAGACACAGACTACCAAGCTGTAGAATAGCAGGAAGAAAAAGCACAGATAAAACCCTGAAGAAACCAAAACGAGAGCGAGCCCGCTTTTTTTCTGAACAGGCCCTTTAAAAGACCCAGCTTTTGAGTCCTCTGTGCACAGAGCCAGCATAGTTGATAAAATGATGGATGATTGGATCAAGCCTGGCAAACATCAGAAGAACCCACACCGCTGAGCTGTGGAAGACTTTTTCTGCCGTGTCCTGGAACGGGCTTCGAGCTTGCATCCAAATCCGTTGAGTTTGGCCATCGCCTTCCCCTCAAACAGAGCCGTGGAGCGGCACGGTGGAACAGTTGCATTCTGCAAGGGGAGCTCGGAGAGAAGCAGCTGATGGAGGGAGGCAGCTCCCTCCACTTAATGCAGGGCTCGGAGGCGAATTCCGGCTCCCAACAGCATGTGAAATTTGCAGTTCGCTGCAAACGTTTTTTGCTGATTGTGTCACACTCAGTTTCCTAAGGAGGAAGCAGGGGAACTCAGCCTTATTTGCATGAGTTTCACATCCCTCTCCTTGGCTGAGAACACACTGTGCTGTTCGATGGACAGCTCCTTTCTGATTCACTGCTCTAATTATGTTTTACAGCCGGAATATGGTACTTATGTCAAAGCTGATGGGTAAAATTCTACTGAGAAGCAACAACATTTTGTAGCATTCTCCTGTTGTTCATTTCCATGACTTCCCTTCATTTTTTTTCCCCTCAAGGCTCATTTTCCAGGCACTAGTCGTTCTGGAGAGAGATGTTCTCACCTCCTTGATGCTTACTTTTGACTAACAGCCATATTCTTCTTTTATTTGTTTATTTATTGTACATTTGCAGGCATATGGTGACAGAAAGAGAAAATAAGGAGAACAGGTTTATGATTTGTCTAAAGCAGCTGGTGGAGAGCTGTAGTATCTGTCTGCAGGTAGACCTTCACAGCAACAATAATCCTTTTGCACGCGAGAATAGGATCGTACAGGTTTAGAGACATGCGTATTGCCAAGATTAATTCAGGCCCTGTGCTACACGAAACCGCTTCTGGTATGCTCTGTTATCCCCACATGCAGAACCTCTCCTGGACCACATGTCAAGGGACAACAGTCATCGGTCTTCTTCCCCTCTCATCCCAGACAAAAGCCACCAGCAAGAGCTGGCCAGTTATCTCTTGGTCCCAGACATCACTGGAGGGACCATCCCAAATTTCGGGATAGTTTGGCTTGCTAACTTCTCCTGAGAGGCTCAAAGAAGGCATCCCTAAATTGGAAACCTGACCTAATTGCTCCTTATGCAACCAGCTCACAGCACTGTGGGGAAAAGGGCTGGAGCGACTCCTCCCCACCCTGTGGAAGAGAGGAAGAGGAATTTCAGAGCAGACGTGGCATAGGACTGCAGAGCACCAGTGCTGCTGGGCCGAGCCTCACATCCTTTTCCTTGCCTCCTATTACTTTCTTCAGCCGACGTTGGAGCTGTTCCTGGGGCTGGATGATTCCCTGGCTATTCCGTGCTGTGAAGTACAGCAGGACTCCAGGCCAGCCAGATCTGGTGTTTGTGTGCGTGTTTGGCAGGTGGGGAGAGGAGAGGAGAGGGAGGGGAGCACAGCACGCTCGCTGCTGCAGCAGCAGCAGGATCACAGCTTGGCTAACGGGGGAAAAACAAAAACATGATCTCTCATTTAACTGTGCTAAATGACAAATCGCTTACAGGCAAGGCTGCCCACTGGGGAAAACACCACCAAAGTGATTGTTTCTCATTTCCTAGAGACTGCTGACCAAGGGAGGAAGGGGAAGAAGGTGTATTTGAAATGCCGGTCAGGTGCTTTATAGTGCTCGACCGCAGCTATTTTCTCCATTTTCGCAAGAACATTTGGTATAACATTATTCTCAGTCCTTGGCAACATTCAAATGAAAAGAAAAAGCTCAGGTGACTGCTTTAAAGATACTTTGTCTTTCATTGCTTAACTCTGTTTCAGCAGAATTTGAGGTACAGATGGTTTCTTTTTCTTTTTTTCCTAAACTTAAACCTGCCAAACTCAGGGTTCAGAGATCTGTCTTTTCGCACTGCACCTGCTGATGGGCCAAGCACCTACACTGTGCTGGAACAGTACTTTTGCACCACCCCTTCTCTGCCAAAAAATACATTCTGGTGTTGCTAAGGAAATCTTTCACCCAAATCTTGGCAAGGGAGAAGAAATGCTTATTTTTTTTTAAAAAAAAACCTACTTTTCATTTCTTTGTTGTATTTGTTTGCTGTACCATACGGTGCCTATTCATAAAACATAAGCCTCATTTTCTTAGAATTGTAGAATAATTTAGGTTGGAAGGGATCTCTGTAGGTCACCTAGTACGACTGCCTGCAGAGTTAACTTCAAAGCAAGATCAGGCTGCTGAAGGTCTTTTGTAGTCAAATCTTGAAAGCCCCGAGGATGCAGAGCCACACCTCTCTGGGCCCCTGTTTCAGTACTTCAAAAAACTCACATCAATTTTTTTTTTTTTTTTAATATGTATATATACAGCCAGAAATTCTTTTTGCTGCAGCTTGTGCCCACTGGCTCTTGGCCATTGATTGCGCAGCTCTGGGAAGAGTTTGGCTCTGCCTTTGCTGTAAGGTGTCTTTCAAAGGTCCTCTCGCTCATTAGCTGGTCACTGTGGAGAAGCAAGGATCTCCCAGCTTCACACACGTGGGTCCACTCTGCTCTCTCCTCCTCATACACCTCATCCTGCTCGTGTTTTCTGCCCAGTTTTCCCCCGTGCTTTGCCTGAGGTGGCTCATCCCACACATCACAGCATGACCAGGCTGAGCAAGCTCATCGAGCAGGAGGTGAGAAGGAAAGATGCATGAAACAGATCTAACCAAAACATCAACACAGGTGTCCGGATAAGGGAAATAGTCCCTGTGGCTCCCCCGTCCCCATCTGAACACTCAGTTGGGACTGACTGGCTTCTGACTATTTTGTAAGCATCAAGAAAAGCCTCATTTTCCCCGTTTTACTGGTTTGTTCCACTGTGCAGACACGTATTTTGTCAAAAACAAGGCATGTGAGTCCAATAATGAGTTCCAATTCAGCAACAATCTAACCTTTTCTTCCACAGTGTGAAGGAACACTTGATAGAATTAACATGCACTAATTAACATATTCTTAGTGTCAGAAAAGGTCTTTGATAAGTTTTGATTATATTTTGTTGCTTGATCCTTGCATTTCAGTTTCAGGATGCTTCACGTTGACTTTTTATTCTTTTTCTCTTAGTCATCCTGATCAATACATTTCTAAATTCTGACAAGAATCCTCAGGAGTATTTGCCATAGCTGTAAGCAGGCCAAAATCTCGGCGCTTGACAACTCAGAAACACATTGAACTTTCCAGGATTGTACAAAGACAAGAGTCATGTTAACAGCTTTGACTCTATTTTCCAGCCAAATTGCAGATAACCTTTAAATAGTCTTATGGAGGGATTTCTCCAGAGATTATCAGGCCAGGTTTGTACTGAGAGATCATTTTGTTCCCTGAATAAACTGAGGTTACCAGGAGGTGACATTTCAACAATGTCAACTGTTCTTATTCCTTCAGTAATGTGCTTCAATAGAGCCTGGCCTGGGACAGAGTAATGCATTCCCCAGATCACTGGGGTGAGCTAAACCTGACTTCATGGCCCAGATTCTGGAAAGCCTTACACTGTTTCACCGTGTCATTGTGTTTGGTTTTATATGCGAGCACCAACAGCAGAAGAAGAAAAACGCCAAAGGGAACAGTCTGTTGCTCTGTCTGTCAAAAACCTGTTTTAAAATGGTTCATTAAATAAGATAAATTGTTTTCTCATTACTATTCAAACCAGTAAATAATGCATTTTTGAAGAACACTTTATTAATTAAAAATGTTTATGTCTTTACTAAACAGATTGCAACAACTCTTTCTAATACCAAGGATGATGTTATTTCTCTGGCGTTGTCATTTATCTTATTAAATTATCACTAAACAAATGAAAAAGATTAAATATTTACCCCTAGAGTCAAACTTTGCCTATAGAATTATGCAGGGACCAGTTCTCCATGTCTGACATCCAGGCTATTGACCCCCTTGCAGGAACAATACCTTGCATTACGTGTACCTTTTGGCTCGAAGGAAAATACCAATATGAGACAAGCAAAAACACCACGAGAATCAGGGAGATGGGCTCATGAAGCAACATTCTGGGTTGTGCATGTACCTAAGAAGGATCCTGGCTCACATTACCAAGAAATTGCAAAAATACTTTTTGGGTGTGTAAATTCAGAAAACAAATCCTGTTCCTCAGTGTTTGGACGGGGTTATATTGGAGGGATGGGTGATGCAGAAGCAGAATTGTGAGACCAGCTGGAAGACTGAATTGCAAGCTCAGCTGAAATGGCCTCAGTTTTAACCCCCTGGGCACAGTCCTAACATTTGCCATGCCCAGCACATGGCAGAGCTGTGACAAGATGGGGTCAGAGGAGGGGGGTGGCCTTGATGGAAATATCCTGCTCTGCCAGTGTCCTAAAGGTGCTGCTGAGCCCAGTATTGGTTGCAAACGGTGATCCAGCACAGCCACATGCAAAGGTGGGAGGTAATTGCAACTCCTGGGAGGAGCTGGGAGCATCCCCTAGATCATCCTGCTCCTGACTCCCCGTTCCTCTTCAGGAGGACACTTATCCTTCTCAAAGCACGGGATAGAAAATGCATTCCATCCTCTCACTGCTGCGACAGACTATGATCCTTTCCATAGGTGGGCACAAAGTAAGGCAACAGAGAGATTAAGACGTGAGGTAATAAATACATTCCTAAGTACAACAAAAATGCAATCTTAAATTTTCACAGCCTGGCCTTTTATACCTCTCTTCAAAAGGAACAAAAGAACACATCCAATATAATTTGAATTTTGGAGCTCCCACTTGACTATTCCCACTGAAGTAAGCGTGTGAGGTGAGCAGGGGAGGCAATGCCATTAAATGGAAAAAATGAACAAGGCAACGTAGTTACTCTGAAGCTACAGGACTTTGGTTGCTCTGAACTGATTGCTTGAATGCTTTTTTTGTGAAAAGGTTTTTTTAAGGCACAGCTTCATTACCAAAATGTTAACAAAGCTAAAGCCCCAGGAGCAGGCAAGAAAATTAGAAATGTTCACACATTCAAAAAGCATACAAAAATAATCCCTTTCCATTTTCAGGACAGAAATGCAGGGAGCTGCAGCAGTGCACATCGCCCTGCCAGGGTACATGGGCTTTGCAGTTGAAAAAGGGGGCAAAGCCAGCCCAAGGCACACGCAGGCAACAAGTGCTTCATTATCAATGCGTTATTATCTGATGATTATTGACTTCAGATTCTTAACAGCAAATAGTGTATCTTGCTTATCAACAGGACCCCTGGGATGAGAAAACTTCTCCTCATTCATCTTTCTGAGTGTTGAGCCTGTTCTGGCCTCCGCCCCTCAATCTGTGTGGCACAGCACGAATTCACTTTAATTACACCATGTTATTCCAGCCTGGGCTGGCCAGAAAGTCTCTGTAAATGTTTGTGAGGGCAAGTGTCAGAGCATGGTCACCTCCCAGCTGGAGGCTGAATTGTAAATGTGTCTGACACTCGGGTAAGGCAGGGTCTCCAGTCAGTATTCATGGAACCATACTCATTTAGGCTGGAAAAGACCTTTAGGTCAGCAAGTCCAGCCATTAACAAGCACTGCCAAATCCATCGCTAACCCATGTCCCCAAGGGCCACATCTACACATCTTTTAAATACCTCCAGGGATGGTGAGTCTACCATTTCTGTGGGCACACCTTTCTTCTAGCTGCTTATAGAATATCTCATCTATCTCTTCATCCTGGTTGGATGACCTACAACAGACTCCCACCAGGATTCCTGCCTTGTTGGCACTCCCCCTCTATCCCATTGTCCCCACCCTTAAGCTCCAGACATTAGGAACACTCCCTAGCAGGGTTACCCCAGTGTCTCTCCTCCCTCGCCTATCCCCTCTGAAGAGTTTAAAGCCATCCACTGCTGCACTCCAGTTGTTCCAGTCATCCCACAATGCTTCCAGTGTTTCCAGCTGTGCCACAGCGTTCCAGATGCCCAGCTGCTCCCAGCTCCTCCTGTTTATTGCCTGTGCTGTGTGCATTGGTGTAGATGCTTTTTAATTGGGCTCTAGATTCCCTCCACCTTTTTAGGGGGAGAAGTTATTAAAAGCAAGAGTTGCCCAGAGTGTTTTCCTTCACCAAAGGAAAAACAGCTTTCCCATGGATATAAAGACACAACCCTGATTTCGTTTTGGGGGGAGCGCTTTGAATTTTTTTAATTAGCAAGCAAATTAAGAAGCTTAAGGGCAGGCAAGAGTCTCGCTGGTTCCCTGAACACTTCAACTGCTGAACGTCACCTAAGAAAATCCCTCCTTTTGTGCATCTCCCATTAGAAAAAGATGATTAAGTGAACTGGACTAATTCTATGAGTAAAAGTAAAACAACCTCAACTTCAGGAGGAGGAAGCACGCTTCAAGTGCACGTTTCAGTCTTTGTTCCAGTTATTTATTCCTTTTGTCTTTCAACATCTAGCAATCAAAGGAATTAAAAGGATTAAAAAGCACGCACACAACAAGTGATGGCTTAATACATCAAAGCAGGTGTGACAAGGAGTGAAATAGGAGCCAGGGAAAGAGACGGTTTGCTGAGATTTCTTAAATTAGATCTCCAAGTTCTACATGTGAAATGGTCACAACACAACACACAGAACCCTGTAAAACACAACTGCAATTAAAAAAACCAGCCTGGGATAAAACCAGAGTAAAATGTACCTGCCAGTGTTGCAGATGTTGCTGTGTCCTGAGGCACCTCAGATTAGAGACCACCAAAACACACCCATTTCTGCAGTTAATGCCAGCACAGAGCCACTGGATCAGTGCTGCGTGAGGTTGGGACACACAGGGAGCTGTGGATGCCTCTGCCCTCAACATGTATTGACAACAACATGTGCATTGTCAATACCTCCCAGGTACTGGCAAATATTCTCTTCCTGAAATAAATGGCTTTTCTGAACAGTGCATCTCTTCCCTTCTCAGCTGTGGTTACTGGTGGACCCTAACCTGCAGTGACAGGAGTGTCCCAGCACAAGGTTCCCAGATGGATTTAGCCTAATTAAAACATCCACTGGAGTTCCATTCAAAAGCTACACACAGCCTTATAAATATCCTACACAGCTGTAAATGGAGTATTTTCTCACACTTGCAGGCAAGGTTCCTGGCTTGTCATGTGCTCCAAAACGATCCACAACCACCCCTCAAAGGGCTGTAAATGAGAAAAAATTGGGGGAGGGAAGTGGGGAGGAGCCTTCTGACGACCCACTGCTGCACATGGAGGCGAGAAACAGGTTGAGGGCACTGCCAGTCCCACTTTCAACGGTATCATGCTCAGAGCCTGGCAAAAATCATGTTTGTTGGGCACAACTACCAATCTAGTTGAATCAGGACAGTCATGAGGTTGCCTCCAGCATGTTCCTGCAGATCAGAAATGATCACCCCAAGCTGAATATCATCACCACCCACGGGCTGCTTCCCCACTCCCACCTCCCCTTGACTGAAACCTTGCAATGGATTGTGCATCTGCTCCTCAATCCTTTCAGTGCTGACTCAGGTCTCTCCTCTCAGGGTACACTGATGCTGACATGACGTTGCTGCAGTTGGCACTCTGAGAGGAATAGGATTCCCTTTCTACACAAGCCACTGAGATTTGTACTGAGGATGTACTTTTCATTTCAAACTGGAGCAAAGCAAAGTGAAAGCACACGCTGCCTCAGAGCAATGTTCCTGCTCAGATGCTTGGCTGGATCAGGCCCTCAGCGTGGACAGGATCAATGAAGTTCATTGTTATGAGCCACCATATAGAATCTCAATGCCATGATTTAAGCAGCTCCTGGTCACCTGGGACACGAGGGCTACTGATGCTGCTGCAGCTACTCAACAACACCCACTCCCTGCAGTACAGAGCGTGAGTCAGGGCGTTTGGCCACTTGCAGGGACTGGCTGATGTCCTGCCAGTACATCTGGCAATCCTGCTCCCAGTGACAGCCACCAGTGCAGAGTACAGCGAGACACCGTCCATACTGGCCAGCTTTGTTATGTGGTGGACGTAGGAGCGATACATTTTCCAGACACATAATAAATCTGTTGCAAAATGAATATCGCATTTGTTGCCCAGAGACATGAAAATTTTGTCTTCCCTCCAACTGCTATCTTGGAAATCCAAATTGATGGGGGTAAGAAGCATCAGGGGAGGGCTCAGGATGCTCTGGATGAATGACATGCAATTCAGCCTGACATAATGGCCAAGAGCAGACAGCCAGGGTTTCAATTAACTCCCCCTGTGATGGAGTCACATAGCCTCTTCTATTAGCAGTACTTCAAAAGGCCAAAGAAGCAGCAACACTTGTCCCCTTGAAGTACCACAACTTCCCCACACGCCCAAAAAGGTTTGCGACTTCAAATAAGTCCTGAGCCAAAAATGGATCTTGATTGCAAAGCTGTTAGAAAGTTAAAAAAGGTGTGAGCTGAACAGAGGATTAGTTGAAGGTACGACTTTGGCTTTCTAAGGAGAGACAAGAAAGGGAATTCATTGCTCACTGGTGAGTGGGTCAATGCAATTTGCTGGCCCGTGGATGAGAGCTGTCTCTGTTAGCAGTGCTTGCAAGTGCAGGGCTGTACTGGCTAAACAGGAAGCATTTGAAGACCTTCTTAACTGATGCCTGCAAGGAAAGTCTGGGAATTATAGGAGATGAAGTTTAGATAAATCTCCGAGGGAGCTGGGAAGTTGTTGAGCAGTTAGGTCCTTCTCCTCCTAGTTAGGCTCTTCCAAGGAAGAGTTAATTGGGGAATACGTCTGGTGTCTTTGGTATGATATTGAATAATGTCCTTAGGACATCCTCTAACAGCAGAAATCCTTTCCACCACCATCAGCAGTGCAGTGGATTTTGGAAACGAATAAAACTCCTTCTCCAGTGGATCCGTGTCCTGTATCCTTGCTGGCCTTAAGGAGCCCAGTTCTCCTTCGTGAGTGCCCCTCGCACATAATCCTTTCTCAGCACTGAACTCTTCCCCTCCTTTTCTTTCCCTTGGCACTTGTCCATGGCAAGACAAAGACCAGTCTGTGTCAGGCCTGTGTGTGTGCTGACCAGCCATCTAGACTGAAGCAGGACAGGTAATGCTCAGGGCAACCCTCATTAACAGAAACATGCAAATCTCTCTCCTTTGCCTGTTCTACTCAAAGAAACATAATTTCTGCTGTCCAGAATGGCTGAAATTGGTCAATTAATTCAGAGGGCATTAGAGGAGGTCTGAGGGACTGCCATACCAAAGGTGAAGGGAGCACACGATTATGGATTCCTATCTTGGGAAACCAGGCTAAAAATAGCAATAGACTGAGGAAGAACCAAACCCTGAGGTGCCCTGAAGAGGTCTGTCTGCAGCATCAGCAGAGCAAAGGTGGGCGGGGAAATCCTTCTGAAAAACTGCTTCTGAAAAGAAGTTCATCGGGGGAAAGTCAGTGCTTGCTATTATCTCCCTATTCCCTGGCCTCGGGAAGAACATAATTGCATTTCAGCTTAACTGTAAGGAGACGAGGGTGAGATATTCCCTGTCTTTGATCACATAAGATGTTTTACCAGGGAGAACCACTGTCTCCCCCTACAGGGTGATCCATATCCAAGGCTAATGAGCCTGCTAATGAGAATTACAACAGCTGCCAATCTCCGGCTCCAGAGAGATATCTTGCAAAGCAAAGTCTGCAGAGTTCAGCTCCTGAGGGAGAATCACTGCAGGACAATGCTGGGACACCCTGGGGTAATGTTGGATATAGTCATGCAGGGTAACTGGATGAATCCTGGGCTATAAAAATTGTATTACTTCATTGCAAACCTCTGATTTGTTTCTTCCCTCTCATTATAAGTCAAGGGAAGGAATATGTTCTTCCTTCCCCCAGGCAACACTCATTTGGATGCAAGTGGGAATTTCTTTTGGTGCTGTTCCTGGCTCTTCCCTTCGACAGACAGGAGAGTGCTTATTAGAGCAGATGCACAGAACATAGGAGATAGCCTGATTACATTCCCAGCGTTAGTCAGAGAAAATGTCTGTCCACCCTGCCGTGGAACGTTTGCCAGTCTTTCCCGGGCTGTTCAAGAACAACTTCAGCTCAGACGGCCCTCTGAGTAATGCTGCAACGTGCACCACTTGTCTCCACTGATCCGAGCAATGCCAGAGCTAAGCACTGCCTCTTCCACCACAGTACCACCAGAATCCCTTGGATTAAACACTGGGGAGAGGTTCCCACATCCTTCAGAAGGACTCCTTCAGCCAGGAGCAGCAGTCCCTGGCTCAGAGCAGATCAGCAGGGCAGGCAGCACGTGCTGTCCTGCACCTCCTGAGTGCTCAGCAAAAAGAAGTCTCCCCATTTTAGACCTGATCCTGTGCAGATGCAGAGGGTGACCTTGCTACAAAGCCATTCTTCATGCCATCAGATCACCACGCACTCAGGCGAAATCCAGACAAGAAGAAAGCAGAGAGAGGAGGCGCAGGGGTCAGGAGAGGCTGAAGCCTCCCCTCCTGTCTGTGCAGCTGGGCAAATGGAATTTGTGATGTTCTGTTCCTGCTGTGCCAGAGCAATGTGAAATCTTCTGTTGCCAGAGAAGGGAAATGGAAGAAAAATGAAAAAAAAAAACTTTGCAAGAGGCATGTTGCTGTTGCAGAAAAAACAGATACCAGATCAAAAAGCTCTGCTTAAAGACAGTACATATGCCAGCTCCAGGGGATTTCAAATATTTATGGTTTGCTACATTTTTAATCCTTAAGATTTCCAGGGATGCTGTGCGTGAACATGATGCAAGCTCATCCCATGTCTGACATGGATGTGGCTTGTAATTCGCTGCAGTGGTGGGAAGGGGAAAGCAGGATCTCTCAAGGGTTCCTGAGGCTCACACCTCACTGCAGGCCTGATGGGGCTTTTCACTGTGACCTAGAAGCAAATTCTGAAATGTCTCCTCACCCACTGACTCTGCCCCCAGCTGTTCCATCCCAGGCAGTGCTCACGGCACTTTGGAAAGTGCTGTTGCCACAGCTGCAAAGGAGAAATGGTGCCCACTGCCACCACTCCAAGACACCTTATCCTACCTCTGTCACAATGACAAAGGAGAGTCCCCATTCTACTCCATGGCTTAAATAGATTTCTTGCGTTCTACATGATTAATAACCTGAAGGAAATTAATATTTAAGATCCCACTGGGGAGTAATTTGCAAGGTACAATGGAGATTTTGGTTCTTCTGGTAGAGCAGCATGGGCCGAAGTGCTTTAGCAGGAGTTTGGTGCGTGTACAGAACACCTTAGGCACACACAGGACTAATGCATCTAATACAGGTGCTGGGATTCATTATTATTTCAGCTCATGTCACCTTCAATTAGAAGGGATTTTGGGTATGCTTGCTCATATGCCTCCACTTCTCTTTCCATGTTTCTTGAATAAAATAAACCTAAAATACCCAAAGCTGAGGTCGGATTTCAAGGAACTCTGGCTGCAGCACACTGGCTGCTGTTTGCCTCTTAACTTGGGGTGAAGCTGCATAAATTATTCAGGTTCTTGTGTTTTAACTGTCAGAGAAATTTAGGCTTCTTAACCCATTTTGCCAACTATCATGTGAGCTGAGGGAGTTTGGGAGAGAGAAAGTACTTTCTGGAGGGTAGAAATGTTCATGTTCGCAAAGAAAATATAAGATGTGTTATTCTTGGGTATAAAAATCATGTCCTGCTCCACTTTTCTCAAAAAGGCTTTACTTTTGCTCACCCCGAGGAGGCTGTAAAAGCACCGCTGTGGAGGTCACGATTTAAGTTGTCCCTCCGTGATTACACCCAGGTCCCAGGTGCTGATGAGCCAATGCACCAGCCAGCTTTCCCTGAAAGCACTGGGACTGTGCTGCATCTTCCCTGTTCTAGAAACTCCCTGAGACAGCAGGAACATCAGCTTTTCCCCCCCTGTGCCATTCTGTGCACGCTGCTGGAGCTTATAGACCTGTGGGTTAGTTACAGCAGGAGGGGAGCACATCCAAAGACTGTCCCATCCACTTTTTAAAAGTGATGGGACTGATATATCCAGAGCAAGCCAAGCTACCCCATGGGGGGGTTCAGCATCCAGCACTTTCCTGTAGGTCGCCCAGAGACTGATAATTTTCCATGGCTTTTCCCTGCCTGCTGTAATCTGGCATCATTAGACAGCACAAGGACAGCTCATTTGAGCAGCAGTTAAGGGATTACAACTGGACTGTGTCTGGCCGTGCTTTCTTCCTCCGTACAATGACCAGGTCATAATTAGGATGGGAATTATGGTGTTCAGCGATGTGGAGAGGCATTAAGCTGCTGAGCTGCTGGCGCCGTGACCAGGTACGTGCTGCCAGGTTTCAAAGTTCAGCAGCTTTCAGGACTGGCAGAGCTGTGGCTTCCCGCTGTGGCACAGCAGTGAGGGATCCAGAGCGTTTCTGCAGAGCCAGGTGGCCCTGGGAAGAAATGAGGAGTGGGCACAGCCAGAACCGCAGCGTGGCCAGAGCAGCACAGCCTCGTTCAGCCCCTCCACTCCTACCCAGGGAATCACATGTGGTCCCAACCCTGCCCCTACCCAGGAAAAGTGTGGGGTGAGATGCACTATCAACCATCCAGCTCTGTGGTGGTTTCACAGGAATTCAAGCCTACATCCCAACTTCGGCAGAGGGGCTTTGCAAAACCAGCCCCTTCCTCACCAATTTCTTTGCAAGAACGCAGAAGTGTTGCCTTAATGCTGTTTTCCTCCCTTTTTATTTTTTGATCCACCTGACCTTTTGGAAAAGAAAATGCAATTGACTGGCTCTTGCAGCATTACCAATGTTCTGCAGCGTTAATTATTTATAACCATATAAAAATGAGGCTAAGCACTGGATGTTCATTTGCCAAAGCTCCATCTTTACTCCTGTGCACGTTTTTTAATATGCTCTTCACAGCACTATGTGTGTTGGAGAGTTTTACCACCAATTCCTCCCTTCTTGTGAATATTTAGTCAAGTAAAGCATTAGCCAAGCTTGGTCCCTCTAGCATTTGAATTAGGAAACTGGCACCAGCACAGGAACTCCCTTGACTGCTCATATAATGCTGTATAACCCTTCAGATCTGCAGAATTTACAATTTTTAGAATTTACAGTCTTTAAAATGGTTTCTAAGAATGCAATGCAATGTGGTTGGCCCACACAGATTAAATAAAAAATATCTTAGCAGTTGCAATATGACAATTTGTCAAGAAATAAACAGCAGTGCACAAGACCCTGTAATTTACTGGCCATTCAATACCCTAAGGGAAATATCTTCCCAGTTGTTTTTATAGATATTCATGGGTGAGTGTAGATTTCTGGGAAGATGAGCCATACACAGCGAGTAAGTAAAGGAGTAAAAATACATTTGGCCTTAAGTGTCACAGAAAGGGTATCGTCAATATTTTTTTTAAGGAGCCTTCTACTGGGTTTTTCTTTTTTAATTCTGAAGCTGAACATGCTACAAACACATGATATGACTTCAAATGAGATGATTTGCTATATGGAAAAAAGGTAACTTCTTTCCAATTCCAGATGATTGGTTACTTTGAAAACATGCAAAAGGTTTTATGGAGTGTTAAAACATTTTTCTTTTGTGTCTATTTTCTTTCAGCGGTAGTAAAAGGTGATACCAGAGGATAGAAAATGAACCTTTTTCTGTTGAGGAGACTACCCTGAGATACCAGCCATAATTTCACTATCCTGAATGACAGACCATGAAAGATTATTCATCTGCCTTCCTCTCTATCTACAGCAGTATGGGTATCATCTGCTCCTGTGATAAAAGCCCCCTGGGAGGCTACGCTGTTCTTATCAGATGTGGCAGCAGTTGAAATAGCAGCTGAGTAAGATAATAAATAATAAATGAGCCTATATATTTTAATCTGATGTAGGAAAATGTTAACTGTTAATCTGGATAATGGAGGCTCCATGTCCTAAGATCCCCTACCCATGAACTTCAGGCAGTCTCTCTCTGAGAGCTTCAGCTTCGACTTTTCACTGGAATCAAGCTTCTGAAGGCATCAGCATTTCTCAAGGGCTTTCTCAGAGGAAATCACAGCCTCACACTAAATAGATTCATTTGCTTGGGGCTGATAATTAGTACTTCTCAACTGCATTTACCATCTTGGGATTCAGATCCTGTGCTTTAAGAGACACCAGGAAACACTACTGTTTCTCCCATCAGTTTTCCCCAGAACAGCACTGTCTGTAAGGGCTCTCAGTCCCTTCTGCCAGCAGAAGCAGCTGGAGCCTCATTCTTCTAAATCAGCCTTTTCCCCATCTTTGCATTAGCTGGAAGATTAACATCTGAAAGCAAGGTGCTACGAGTTTTTAAAGATTCATTCCTAGAAGTTACTGGAGGGAAAAGACTTGGGAGCCACAGGTACAATACAATAAAAGGCAATGCTATTTCGGAGCAGGCTGTGGTTGATTAGATCTGACGGGTGCTCTGCAGAACGGTTCCTGCTGTGATTGAAGAGCCGCCGCTGAGCGCAGCCCAGCGCCACCTCAGACAGGTGCTCGAAACAAAAACCCCAAGCAGCAGTGATGCTGGACTGGGTACCTCTGCTGACAAAGCAAAGATTGAAAGCACCGACCTTCCTCCTGCCCATCGTCCCAGGGAGGGACCAAAGCAACGAGTCAAAAGGCAGCCCGCGTGTATTTCCATGTGCTTCCCAGCAGCTCGGATTTCCCTCGACATGGCCCACACCCTCTTGGCAGCGAGGGATTAGGAATCATCCCCACCACGGCACCGTGCTGAAGAGGCAACACCAGGCACAGGAACATAAAGCCAAGCACCCGACACCGGAAAACGCGATTTTGGCAATTCCTTAAACGACCGTGTGAATAATGTTTGTGTCACAGGTAGCGTTTGCTTCAGGTAGCAGCAAAATATAGCAGGTTTTTACAACTGCCGTGGGGAAATATAGTCTGCTGTAACTGCTGAAGATCTGTTCATATTCCAGGCAGCAAACTACCATTTGCAGGATGAAATTGTTTGCTGCTTAAACACTGCCAGTCAAGGACATTAATTGCTGTGGGTTAGATTAAACTAGATGGCACAGCAATAGGATTTGAAGCCTGGGAAGAGGGGTGGGGAGGAAGGAGGAGGGGAAGGACAATCTTCTCTCATAAATAATGGGATCTAAAAAGGAATCTTTATAGGGACAGATTAATCTGCAAACAGCCAAGTTCAAATCTAGTTCACGTCCTACGGGTACTCCAGGCAGCCCCAGAGGACGCAAACACTGCCCCCACCACAAAAACAAGACTTCAAGCTTCTGTTGGGGTATTTATTCCAAATATCTGATCAATCTCAGGGGCCATATCAAAAGCTTGCTGCTTCCCAAGATGGGACAAGCCACCCAGTGTGACAAGGGAGGAGGGAAATGCTCTCCTGCTGTTTTTAAATGCAACCAGTGGCAGCAGGCAGGAAAGGGGGCAAGCTCTCAGGACAGCCTTTTGTTCAGTTCCTTGCACACCCATATACACGCAGAGACACACAGAGCAATATATTCACTTTGCATTGCAAGGCAGAGAGGTAATTTTGTTCCAAATGTCTTCCTGTTGAATTTACCCTGAGCGCCTTGCAATAAACTGCCTTTCTCAGCTCATGCGAAGGCACGTTATTTATTCCTTTACAAATGTAAGCCCATTGTAAATAAATAAATACCAGCTCTGGGCACTCTTTTTTGGAGCTGTCTTTAAAAGCACTAATCGAAATGTAATGACAGGCTGGCAGCCAGTTTCACCATCCAGACTGCTGATAATCAGCTAAGGTTTGCAGCCACAAAATTAACATCACAGCCGCAAACAAAACTATCCTCCTGTCACTCACCCTGTCCCAAACCTTTGGAAAAGGCAAAAAAAAATCCCCAGCCACCCAAACAAGAACTTTACAGAACGTTTTGAAGGTCAAGAAGTTAAGGAAGAGTTTAGATCAGGCATGGCATGAATTTTTAGCGTAAGACCAGCAGAGGACACCTGCCGTTTCTGCAGTCTCCCCCAGCCCCATCTCCTCTAGCAGCGGTTTTATGAGCTAATAATCAGCAACCACTGCTGATTTGCTGTAAACATCTGTATGAGGTACATCAGAGCACCTACAACCTTCCCAGGATTACTCATTTGGAACACTCCACGGGAACAGGAATTTCTCCCAGCCAGGGAAGAACAACACTTCTTGTCTTCTCATCCTCAGCAGAGGGGAGAGGAAACTGCAGTTTGTTTGCAGTAGCTGTGGGAGACACAACCTGACAGAGCAAGGCTCCAAGACTCCAACACCCAGGACAACTCATGGACAACCCCTCCATTTCTGCCTCTATTAGGAAGCTCTGAGGGGATAGTTTAATAGAAGTTTAGTTAGTTTAATAATAGTTTAGATAGAAGTTGACCCTCAGTGTTAAAACAATTTCACACCGCTCCAAGTAATTTTGTTTTAAGAAATACCTTGCAGCACCCCAAATTAATTGGATAACTAGTCCAACAAAGACCATATTAACAAACCAGGACCCGATTCTTCACTCTTTGCAATCAGTTTTACCCCGGAGCAATTCCGTTGACTGCAGATTATATGGAATGCACAAGGGAAGATCTGGGGGTTTAATAATTGTTTCCAAAGATGTAGTGCAGACAGCACTGATAACACCAGCAATAATCCCATCTCCATCCCTGAGGGCCACCCTAAAACTCCTCGGTAAAAAAATGGCATTACCAGTTTTCAGGTGTCAGGAGAATTGAGTTATTTTCTGACAATACTATACCTAAAGCAGTATTTAAATTGTATGTTAAATAAATGCTGTGATTATTAGGAGCAGACTTCTTGAAGTTGAACCACCAGGTAGCTGATAGCTATCCTATTACAAACTCCAGAAGCCTCAGTAGAGATGTACTTAATAATTGTTTGGCATTAATTTGTCATGCAATAATTATCCTATTAAATCTAAATTAAACCCTCCACTCAGACACTTCATCTAAAGTGTGAACATAACAATTAAGAGAGAAGGGGAAAAGGGGGATGATTTCTGCATCGTTTGCAGCGTAAGATTTTGTGCTTTTGTGAGCAACAGCAGAAAAAGGGATTTAAGAACGAGAAATCATTCTGAAACAGAAACACTCCCACCACAAACAGAGATCCATCTTTCTAGGTTACATATGGTGCACAGCTTAGGAGAGCATCTTGTTACACTACAAACTTCAATACATTTATTTCTTTACCATAAGCAAGTCCTGTGTTGCACTTCCTTTATAAGGAACAAAAAGCAATTATGAAAAAATGAATAGATGTAGACAATTGACAAAGGTTGGGATTGCTCTCGTCTCTCCAGCAAATAGCAGCTTAAAAACCAGGCTGAATCTCTCTTTTACAAGCTCCTCCTGCTGTCAACAGCCAGAAATCAGGCTCTCCAGGGAGAGATTCATCCCACCCACCTCAGAGCTCAGACCTGACAGCTAAAATGAGAGGAGAACAAATCCCATCCGAAAGCCAGACAGGAAGCCTGGAACGAGAAAGATTTAAACTTGTTCTCATGTCCTGAACTGAGATTTGAGACACAGAGCTGTTCTTCCACATAGGATAATATAGCTTGAAGTGCTTAAAATGTCATTAAGTAGCACTGCTGAGATGAGGACAGTCTGTGGGTAGTTTTCTGGCCTTTTCCTGACCAATTTAATTTTGAGATCAAGAAGAATGGCTTTTTTAAAGCAAGACAAGATCTATTTCCACTTGCAATCGTTCAATGAATTTCCACATGAGCTGCAGAGCAGCACAGTACACGACAGTCACAGGAGGTTTTCTTCATCAATCCAAACCACTTTTTTCACAGCATTTAGGTCTGAAATCTATTTAAAAATGCACCTTCCTTCAATAGAAGAGCCTCCTCTTCAGGTAAAAGTCCTATTTAGTAATTTTGTGGTATGTTTTTTAGATTTTTTTTTTTTTAAGCTATGTTTTCTTTAGGGACAGCAGTTCTTCATATCCTCCAGAACCCCAACATACTAGTTGTGGTGTTGGTTTTACAGTGTGTGATATTCTCTCTCTCTTCCCAGGCTGCCTGAACCCAGTGTGTTTCTCTCTGTGCCATTCTCCTAGGAGATAATTACCTCTTCACCTTTCTCTTCCTCTGCTAACACTCTCCTCTGCCAACTGCATTTTCCCACAGAGATGGGATTACTCATCCCTCTAACAAAACTCTGATGATTTCTCAAATTATACTTAGCTCTCCAGTCTGGCACTTGTCTCTCTGTTCTTCTCTATATCAGTTTGTCTAATAAATGTCTTATCTAGATCCTCAGACTATTACAGTACAAACAACACAGCCTTTTTCAACCGAAATGTTTTCCTCTACATCACACAAAAATGTGACAGGAAGGTTCATTGTGGATTAAACTATTCACTGCCACTGTTTTGTTCCCACGAGCTTGTTTCCAACCCCGCAAGTCAGCTTGGGTTTAAAAGGTTGGTTTAAAAGCTGCAGAAAGGAGATATCAAAGGGTGTGGGAGTACATTACAAAGGCAGAGCAACACACTTTGATACAGGAACAAGAACAGTAACCAACCAGCTCCCTGAAAAGTTGATTTATAAAATTTAAACACATTAAACTGGAAAGGAAGCTTGTCTATTCAGAGACATCTGCGAATAACAGACTGAGAAAGCCAGCATAAACAAGGGCTGTTCAGGTAATCACAAGCAAATGGAATTCAAAGCAGATTAAACCCGAGACTCTGTTTATGGTGAGTGGCACCCACACATGGTATATTTAGTAAAGTTTTCTTTTAGTGAATTTAGTGCTGGTGGAAGCGTGAGAAGGACAGCCCAGGAGGCTCATTCCAACCCCCTGGGAGGGGCACAGCCAGGACAGAGCAGCACTCGCTGCTTCACTGCAGCCAGGCTCGGAGAGGAAGAACCTCCCACAGACACCTCCACGCTCACCCTGGCAATCACCCGGTGCCTTGCAAGCCATGGAAAAGCCCAAACCAGGTTGTTACATTCCCTTCTAAAATATCACGATAAAAAAGTGAAACCCTGGAATCTGTGAAATATTCTGCCGCAGGGGCAGGGCATTTGTGCCCACTCCCTATCAGGAAAGCACTGTTCTGTGCTCCAAAGCATCGTTTCACAGAACTTCAAGGACTCTTAAGCAGCATTACCTCATTCCCACAATGAGAGGTCTTGGATCCATCGCAACTATCCATAAAACATTTCCTCATTTGGCCACGATCGGGAAAAGCTACATACGGAGCTGCAAGGGAAACCTCAATTTTTTTCTCCAAGACAATATTAGAAATGAAGCAATAGGCAGTCATAGGAGGGTTGACAATGCAGTTCTCTGAAATATCTGTCATGGAGATCATTACTGCTCAAGGACTGGAGATTCATTACTGCTGCTGCCTTTATGGACCCAGTGCCATTAATCCCCTACTTGAGCAAAACCGTGGGGTGTGCTGCTAATGGCTTCCAGGTTCCTTTCTGGATGGTGTGAAGCCTATATGATAATTAGCTCTCTAAATTAGCGCTGTTTCCTTTGCAATCACTCCCCTCCCCAAACGCTTTCACGTCACCGTTTCTTTGCAATATTTTTTTCTCTCATTTCCCATTATCACCACTGGAATCACATTGATAACATTTATTTAATCTTTTTCCACAGCTCTCCTGTACATTTACTGTCACCATCTGCACACGCATTGCATTGATCATGTGAGACATCCCAACTGCATCAGTGCATGTGGACTCATGAACATATTGAGTGCTTAAAAGAAGCCTTTTTAAAATTTGTTATTGGCTGGCTGTGTCCCTGCTGGAGTCCTCTGGGGAGACCCAAGGAAGAGCAATTGTTTTATCCTTCCTAACGACACTACCACTGCTGCCTACCCCTGTTTTTTCACAGGGCCCTGGAGATCTTTTATAGCATCCTACACTGTCACTGCTGTGCTGTTAAACCCTCATGAATGCAACAACAAATTAATAACACCACTATATACAATAAACAACTGCTAGCATAAAGGTAGCAACAAGATCTCTGGCAACATCACCATACTCCAATCCTTAGCCAGCGGATAAAACAAAATTGTCTGGTTCGTCTTGCTCAGGCTGCTCAGAAAATATTTACAGGCTGATTTCCTTCCCTGTTTTTTTTTTTTTTCTTTTTTTTTTTACTTTTTCTTTTCTGGTAGGAAGCAAGCTATGGCTCAAAGCCAAATCTGAAATATCCTGGGGCTTTTCACTGCCTTATAAAGAGTTAGTTATAGTCATTGATACATTGTTGGCATATAATAAACCCTAATGTCCAGATTGCTTGTAAAAATACATATCTGTTATTGATGTATGTACCAGTTGTGCCTCAAGGCTCTCTTCAAGATGAGTTCCCCTTAATTTTAAGGCCTAGACATGTTTACGTTAAACAGACACTTGGTAACTCAAAAAAAAAACCTTAGCAGCCTCAGTACAGAATCTAGAGAAACTCAGTGATTTGACAGAGGTCGTGGTGGAAGTGTGTGGCATACGCAGAAATAAGAGCTCACCTGTGGTGGCAATTAAATGCTCTTCTTACAGTTCACTCCCTGCTTATATTGGCAGGAGATTGAAAAGAAGAATAAGCTGGGAATGCAATGTTCAGCCATAGGTGGCAAAATGCTGGCTAGGGCCTGCTAGAAAGCCAAGGTAATAACGCAAGAAAATAACTTCTGCTCCTCTCTGATGGTGATATTCTCCCCTTCCAGGGTTTCACCTAACGAAAAAGAAACTCACGAGCTTCACCTTTAAACTGCAGTAATGCATGTTTTTTTCCAGCATGGCTGTTCTCTGCACCACGTGCCACAGGAGCAACAGCATGGCCACCAGGGCCAAGGCTTCTGTCTTCTCCAGCTTTGAGACCATGCCAGAGCCTGCTGTCACCAGACCCCTGCCAGCAGCCAGCAGGGCCTGGGATTCACCCCGTTCCTGTCCAGGGTGATGATGCTGCATGACCCAGCCAGCTTTCAGCAAAACCAACAGCAGCAGCTACTGAGCCAAGAACAGCAACCCAGATACACACGTCTAAGTAAGAAGTAGTTGGTCTTTCAGGGCAGATTCTTGACCTGCTGAGCCTGAAATGGCTGGGAATTCCCTGAGTCAGCTTGTTAAATGCACACGGATACAGGCAGGCACAGAGGAGGTGCCCTGGCAGGCTGACCTTAGGCACTTGAATGAGCCCAGCCTCAAAATACTCAGAGAAACTGTTAATGTTGTGTTTTCTGTAAATACACACCCTGCAAATGGGCAAAACAGGGCCACAGGAGCTCGTGTTCTAGAGAAGCCCTTGTAAAAAGGTAAGCAGGAATTTTAAATGAGGATGAGATGCCCAAGGGCTTATGGATCATGCATAATGGCTTAAATCACGTTAAAGTGGTGTTGAGACACGCACATCATTCCCACTTGCTCCTGTTTGACTTCAGCATTATATAGAGCAGTCTCACACAAGGAAGGCACATTCACAGCCGTTCTGCTCACGCCCAGGACAGGGGGAAGGACACAAGGTAAATTGCTGCAGCATACTCAGGGTTGAAATATTCACTAGCTTCAACAATGCCTTCAAAGCTAAAACTTGGATGCTCAGGAGATCCCTCCCTCTGTCAGCTTAAATCTTGTTCATGTTGAAGTCCCCTCCCTGTAGTCAGCCCAGAGCAAACCGAAATAAATAATCTAGCAGTTCCTTTCAGTTTCCTGACTGCGGGAGACTTCTGCCCACGGAGCAGGACTAGGAGCCCATAACACTGTGGTTTAAGAAATGTCACCGTTTCCAGCAGAAGACTGCAAACAGGCATTGGAAATCCCAAGTGTCTGGGAAATTTGTAAAAAAAAAAAACCTTAAAAAACCAACCAAACAAACAAAAAAATCACTCATCTAACATCCACATTTGTATGCCAAGTGCCGGTGACATTATTTTTAAAATGCTTTTGCTAATAATGCCTGAATTTAGAAATTTAGATATTCCTGTATGTTAATATACAATGATCTTGGAAACATAACTGTTAGCGAGGTGTTTCGGGCTGTGCAAGACCTGGATTTGATACGGTATAATTTTTGAATCAGGAGCCTGATTCGAGCCAAGACAACGTTCCCAGTGTGCAATTGTCATTTTCACACTATTGCTCCGTGACCTTGTTTTTTAGGCAGCGAGTGTAAGAATTTAAATGCATCTTCCCGCCCCTGCCTTGTGATGGGGAAGGCTCAAAGGGAAGTGTTGGCTATTATTATTTGTTTCTCTTGAACATCCCATGGAGATTTCAAGTCTATTTACTGCGGTAGTTCTGAACCGACAGCTGATAAAGTTTCCATTACTGGTCTTTAATGAATGGATATAGCTGGGGAAACAGGATTTACCTTCCCTTCGCTCAGCGTTTACTGTTTCCAATCACAGAACTGTTCCCCTTTCCCCCTGCTCCAGCTCCTCCTCTCTTTCATTTCTCACATAAACTAGAGGGTCAGCTCTAGGTCAGGCATAGATGGACACGATGCCAACATGCGTGACCTTGACAGCTCGAGTTTTGCAGATGGTTTCTGGATAAACTGGGTTAAAACATTTTAATTTGCCACCTCCTGAGCATATCCATCCTCGCTGTGGGACACTCACATCGTGTGGCTGCTTCCCCAACCCACCAAGGTGCTCTGGCCATGCTTCCTTTGGCCTGCTCGATTAAAGCAAAAGCCAGGCACTGGAGTGCTGAAGGAAATGAGGTTTTGTTCTTATTCCAGAAGATGTTTAAGCAACAGATAATTTTCTCAGCACTTTCACTTGTAAGTACTACAGGAAACCATAGGGTGACAGTGCCAGCAACATTCATTTTTTTAGCCCCTATCAGCCTCTGCTGCAAAAATCTTCCAAGAGAAACTTTCTGTGGCCCTCAGCAGTCATCATCCATCCTCTGCAATAAGATCCTGTAATTTCTGCCTGTGTTTTCATTCGTCTCTCCCTGCCAATGTACAGATTGCAGTGCACTAACACCTCAGGTTAACCTGCGCATTGAAAAGTGTGTCAGTAGGGCTCAAATGGTGACAGCTGACAGTCTAAGAGAGAAAGCAGGAATTCTGCAGACATTTACAGAAAAGCATCGAGGCACCTCAAACCAAAGTAAGAAAATAACAAGTACATTTGAGCTGCTCTTCAGCTCCAAAATACTACTTTGAAGATGCAAAAGACCAAAATTTGGCTGTCCTTCCATCTCCCTAGAAGAGTCATTGAATGTCAACCAGTTATTCCTGACATTGGCACGGGTTAAACGATGGCAGATGCTGTATTCCTTCAGTAGTTCATTCCTAAAACCACTTTCTCATAGTATTAGGTATAAACTTCAAGTAACGTGTTTCTGCAAATAATCGAAGAGAAATGAGAAACTGGATGGATTCGGGCACAATTCAATAGGAAGAAAGGTGACAGCACATGCTTATAAGACATTTACATGATTGCTGTAGAAAACACACTTTTGTTAAGTTCCCTGTATTACATTTTAGCTGACACAACATAGAGAAAATAAATCCTTAGGAAAGTCTTGTTCTTACACTGTTTCTGCCTTGCCCAAAACTAAGCAGCAGTGTTGAAATCTTGCAAGGAAACTCATTCCCTTGAGGTTGTTAATCAGCATTTTAGACAAAAGTTTGGGGTAGCTTCCAACTAAGACTTCAAATTTTTTATCTGAAGCAAACCAGACTGCTAAATTGCATTCTGGTTTTATAAGACAATCATTAATAATAATAACAGCAAAATGAGAATTGCAAAGATTATTTTTTCATGTGTTTTATTAACGTGAAGGTAAAATCTTGCTGATCAGATCAGCGCAGTTGCATCAGAGATAAATTTAGTCCATTATTCAATTAATCCTTCAATGCACTCCTGTGGTCGAGGTAATACATTATTATTATCTCCACTTCTGTTATTCCCATTAGAGACATTAGTTCCAAGAATGTGAACCATTTATTGTTGAGGGTCCTGATCCTGTAATAGGATGTGCTGGCAGAGACCCCAGTACCCACAGTAAATCCCACCACCTTGAATGAAACTCATCATCCTTCATTAGGACAATTGTTGCAAAGTGCCATTACCCCCTATTGTGCCCACCCAGTTGAATAAGTGCCTGCACTGTTCAATTTAAGATGGCAATAATTAAACAAAGAACCTGTTTGCATTTACTGTAACTGGGGCGTGTTTAATTGACCACCCTGCTTTTGGGAACATCCCCTTGTCCACGCAAACAAGGATGAGGAAAACAAGCAGTACTGAGTGTCAAAACAGGAGTGCTCTCAGTCAGTACATTCCACTTCCCTGCTGGCCAGTCAGTGCTCTGACTACTTTTAAGGTGGTGGTAGTAACATTTTACCTCTTTAAATAAGTGATGAAATAATTCTCCTATTAGACAGTTGATCCACCTGCATTTATGTATTATTTTGCATCAGGTATGTCCTTTTAAAGAGCATGGAATGGTTTGGGTTGGAAGGGACTTTTAAAGGTCATCTAGTCCAACCCCTGCTGCAGGGAGCAGAGACATGAACTAGATCAGGTTGCTCAGGGCCCCATCCAACCTGAGCTTGAATCTCCAGACTGTTGCCACTTTACTGTGTTTTGACTCACCTTTTGGAGTGATCTTTGCTGGGTTTCTTTAGAGAGTGTTAACCAGATTCCTTTTGGATGACATTTAACTTAAAGATATACTCCAGGACCATTTGAATGCTGTGACCACTAACAAGTATTCACTCTGTAAAGCCGGACTAGAGCTACCTAAGGGAACCCCCTTGAAATATACAGAGTGTGGACACAGACTCCTCAGCCACAGCTGTATTGTTCTGTGGCTCATACTATTTACAAATGCAGAGCAATCCACTCTCTCACCCCGTTGACCCTCAGCCAACTCCAGTGAAGAGAACATTGCATGAACCAGTCAAGCTGATTGCGGTACTGTCACAGGGCTCCTAGCACAGGCACCTGCCCATTCTGAGCCAGAGCAATATTCCAGCTCTTTCAAGATTGGTCTCCAAACAGCTATTAGGTAGCCCGTGAACCTTAGCTGCGAACACAAAAATTCAGTAAGAAGCAATTCTGCTTGCTAGTTAAACTGTGAAGATCAAATAATAATAGCAAGCAATGCAGGAATGCCACATAATTTATTCATTAGCATTGCTAACATGGAAAATGTTTCTTTTCCTGTGATGAATCTCACTCATTACACTTTGAATATAGGAGAACACATTCAGAATGTCGTGTCAAACATACAAGTACATGCTATATATTTAAAGTAACTCGGAAAATGGCCAATTTTGAAATATTTTAGAAAAGAAGGTTTTTCTATTGCCACATATATTGTACACTGATGTTCAATACATTTTCGGAAGTATAATGTATATCAAACATATAGGAAACCTTCCCCTGGCCCTTCTATACTCCACCTTCCTGTGTTGTTACTAAAAGACCCAAGGGCGACAGATCCATGGGGCGATCCTTGAAATACTTTGTGCTCCAGGCTGAATGATGCTCCCCAACATTTGGAGACCTATCAGGTGTTGCAACTGGTAGAAAATTACCTCAGACAGAGCTATAATTTCTTTTTATTACAATTCTTGCTGGAAACTGGCCCTTTTAGCAGAACGAAAAACAAAATAATGAGCCTGTCTTTTTAATCCCCGAGAGGACCGGTTAATTTACGTTCACTCACTGTTCAGTTTTCATGGGTCCTAAAATTTGCACAGGGCCTCAGGGTCTGCTCTGCTCCATGATTAAGTGAAGCAAAATGCCAGAAATGCTGTTCTACAGCTCCTCACTTACAATCTGCTTACAAACAGTAGATCACTCAGTGGTGTACAAGAACAAATACATTTTCCTCCTGTCACTAACTAACTCAGACAAATGCTTATTTACTGCAATCTTACAGACCGTGGAGAGATCAAGTTCTGCAGTGGGCAGGCCATTCCTAGCTCTGGCACTAAAGCTCCATGTAAATTTTGAGATACTCTCTTCATTCTTTCCGCTGTAGGTTCCCTTCCCCCTCACGCTAATGAGAACTAGGCTTTTTCACATTGGATTCCCTCACTGAATAGTTCAAAACAAACTATTCCACTGAATGAATACACTTCATAACCCCAGGAGGAAGTGACAGTTTGATTTAGGAGGGAAGTGTTTATACGCTTTGATTTCTGTATTTTCCCCCTCTCTATACCTACACACGCAGTTGTGTGCCTATGTAAATGTATACACTCCTGGAAGACAAGTGAACCTGAGCTTTTCTTGCAAAATATCAGCAGTGAAGGGAAGTATGAGGTATGAGCATGCACATAACCATAACAGAATAGGTGACTTAAGAGATTTTCTTTGTAGATAAACAATGGAAATGTTCATTGCCAAAATCTATTAATGGCTAAAAGAGCCCTTACTTTGGTGATGTCTGTCACAGGACCCCACATATGCACATGGAAATCCCAGAATCTTTTGGTTAAAGGACCAATTTACTAACCTTTTCCACAACATGAAGCCACCAGCATAAGGCAGGAATAAAAAAATTTGCTCTGACTGCTAGAGCAGTACAGCCACCGAGGAACAGCTCTCACAACATGAGCAAGTGTGAAAAACACAAAAAGCAAAAGAAAAGAAAACCACATTAAAGAACAGCCAACAGTACACTAAGAAAAAAGCTTTTCCCTTGCTCTTGTAAGGAATAATGCCAGCTGAAATAGAGATCAAGTTTCCCATTTACACTTTCCATGGCTTTTATTTTCCCAACAAACTAGAGAACCCAAACGTGGAAGATGACATGCTTTCTTGTTGAATGTGTTTCCCACGGAGGCGTGCCAGGCCACCACGTTAATGGATTTCCACTTCACATTTGCTTCTGCAGATGATAACAACTTTTGCCTTTGTATATATACCAGAATCCAAGCAGACAAAATAACTTCTTTGCTAGAAACAAGCAGCAAAATAAATCAAGGAAGGTTTTGGTTGAAGGAACAAAAAAACCCCAAACATCTAAGTGACAACGGGAAATCTGTTACCTAGAATTTACAAACATAGATAAGATGCTGAAATATAGGATTTGTTTCAGCTTATACAAATAAGTGTTTATTTCTAGTAGACGGAGTTGCTGGAGAATAAAAAACATCCTACTTTAAGAGGCACATGGCTGATATCAGGCACAGCCCTTCCCAAGCAGAGATATGAGAAACAGACACCTCTATTTCTTCCTTAGTCACATTCAATTTCTTCAAGCTATGACTATTAAAATGAAGACTGAGCCATCAAAGTGTCATTGAGCTGAGAAAGGAGAAGGAGCTGAAGCTAAAGCAAACAAATTATGATCAAAAACAAGGGAATTTATTTTAAGCAGAAAATTAATATATTTCATATTCAACTTGCACCAAAATCTGACTGCAGTGGGAGAACTTCTAATTTGTCTGGTTTAATTATAACTGAATAAAGATCTTCAGATTCGATCCCTACCTTATAAAATCCTTTAGCGAAAGGACAAAGGACTAGATTATGGTCTTGCTTATGGCTGTGTAAATCTCTGGTAACTTCAATGAAATCACACTGCTATGACTATTTACGGTTCATTGTAAACATTTTGAGAATTGTAGTGGGATCAACTTTATAGAGCACAAGATATTTTACATATTGGAAATGTAGGCTCTGTGCTTTCAAGCACCATATGCAGGGCTTAAATTTGCCACCGTGAACAAAACTTCCCAGTGTAACATAAATCCGAATCACAGGACCATAGAATATCTTGAGTTGGAAAAGACCCATGAGGATCATCAAAGTTCCAATCCTTCAGTCAAGGCTCATAACACTCAAAGGGCATCCCATAGCCCCGTGTTTCCTCCATGGGAGTTGTAAGGGCTCAAGACAAACACCTCAAAGCAGCATCGAGAGGCACCATATGCAAAGATGGTTGGTCAGTTCTGATTAGGTCCTAGCAGGACCTTGGGAAGTGGCTTATTCGAGAGAATAAAAGGCAATATTTTGCTGTCATTAATCCACTGAGAATGCCTGGTTCTTTCATTACCTAAACATGACATGCATATTTCAAATTACACATTTTTACTTGATAATTATTTAATAAGGTAGGGATGGAGTCAGCAAATAATGGCTCGAGAAGGAACATTTAATTTCCAAGAGTGTCCTAAGAGACATTTCATTGAGGGGAGCCATAGCAATTACCTGCAAATTCAGTGTCAGACACATCTCACTAATTCAGGACTCAGGAAGACAATGTGCATTAGCACTAGGAAGGTTGTAGATAGCGATAATCAGATAATGAACATCACAGTGGTGAATCTACAGACAGAAATTACACTGCCGCTCTGCTCGTCTAAGATTTGAAATGCAAATTATTTTGCAGGTTTACCGAATGAACTCTTGATTCTTTTTAATTCTTTGCCTTAATTTTGTTGGGATGATTCCTCATTTACCTCTTGACCTTTGACAGATGTCTGAATTTGCCCTGGTGATAAGGATTTTAGTTGGTGGGCGTTGAATGCAATGTACTTTCAAGTTGAAGGAAATGTAGGGACAAAGAGCAGAGAAGCAAAGTACAGTGAGCAGTGGTGTTTGTGCCAGGGCTGTTTGATCAGTCTTCATTGATGAGTGTATTTCTAAACAGCTGGATCTGACTGTAGATTAATATTGTGAACACCAGGCCCTCTTGGGAGAGCCATATGCCAAAAGAGAACATCCCGGGTCAGTTAAGACAGAAGTCATGGAATGCAAAGCAAATAAATGTGCTGACATCCATGGATTAGACCAGACTCCTGGTTGAAGATATCAGGAAAGGTTTGGAGTAAAACTGCACTAATTTGGGTTTTGTGGTGAATAATACCTAGGAGTCAATGGCATGAATTGAAAACAGAGATAGTCAGGCTTTGAAATAAGGAGCTGTTGTCCTCCTAGTCCCTTCCTCGAAGAAAGTCCTTCTGTTCATTCCACACCAAGAGATGACATTGAGTATAAGACAAACCTGACTTCCAACATCCCGTGCTGTTTTTCACATTCCTGCCCACAATCAAAACCACTGGCAGACCCACGCGGGTGTCCCTAACGACTGAGGGATATTCTGCAGAGCATTAAGACTTCCCCATAAATACGGGAACAGGCTGTACCTCTCTGTGCTCGGGAGCACCGTGCTCTGGGTGTTCTCCGTTTGAAATTATTGGTGGCATGAATCAAAGTGGCAAGACCTGCCTCTTATCTGTGCTCACTTAAATTGAGTGCTTTGTATGTGTGTCTCTAATGTAGTTGGGTCCTATATTCAGCAACGGTGATAGAGAATCCTCAAGTACAAACATGCACCAAGTGATATTACTGATTTAAAGGTTAACACTGATTCAAATTGCTTTTGTTCTTCCCTCCTGCTGGGCAGGAAAATGTTCTTTAGATTTACTGTTCCGGAATGTTCTCTTTCAAGCTCTCACTACTTTGGCCCCCAGATTTCCTCGTTCTCTCCCTCTGAATTTGCAAGAACAAATTACAAACGTGATTATTTGCGAACTTTAATGCCTTTGGTAGAAAAATACTACTAATAATCTTGATCCCGAATCTTATCGTTGGACATTGGTACACCAGCAATTACCCTTTTCCTGACAGCTGCTGTCCTGACTTCCTTCCAATGCTAAATCATGAGTCCTTCATCATTTTCTAATAGATTAAATGATTTGCTTTTGCTGAAAACTGTTTTGGTATTTATTGTACTCTGCTCATCGCCATCCCTCTGAATTGTGCTGGGAAAACTTAAATGCTTTGAGAGAGATTGGATAGATGGGTAGATAACTGTGAAATTTTACAGTTAATATTTGCAAAGTGCCTAGAGATTTGAGAATAAAGGAGGCATGAGAAATGCAAAGGTTTCTTGTTATGTTTCAATGCATGAATGCAAAAAGGAGAAGAGAGGGTGGGAAGAACCCAGTCGAATATTATGGTAGGTCTCGAAAAGGCCCACGCTTTAATCCACTACGTCCCTGTTCTCTGCCATCTCAATTGGCACTTGCAGAACCAGACTTCATTTGTTTCCTCTGAGATTTTCCTTTAAAAAGGATCTGAATGGAGATAGGGATTTCTATAGAGCACAGGTAATTAGTGCTGGAGGACTCTGATTATCTCTTTATGCCCCTCCTCACCATTTGACACAATTCCACATAATAAGCCTTCCCTTGAACAAACCTGGTCTGAGACAGTGTCTCCTGGGAGGCTGGTTCTCACTGTGAGAAGAGCTGCAGATTTCCATCCTCTACAGACACAGGTCCTTTTTCTTCACTTTTCTAACGGTTATTGGAGAGCAGAAGAATGAAAAACTGCATTTAAAGGTAAAATCCCTGTCCCCTACCTTTTGCTCCCAGTAAAACTGTGGGAAAACCAACTGCTTATTTGTATTCTTACTCTAATTTCCTTTTTATGCTTTCCCCGTTTTAATTAAAACGAGATCAACAAGAAAACAAACTCGTGAAAGCTGCACTGAATATATATCTGCATTATAGTTTAATAAAAACTTAAAAGTTAGGGTATTGAATAAAATTAAACAATTTCCCCTAAACAGAGTGGGAATTAAAATAAAACCCAACAGCAACAACAAAACCAGGAGAGATCATGATCAATTAATGATGAATATTGCATTGCTTTGTTTGCAATATATCAGTTCATGCCCAAAGAGATAATTTGGAAGATGGGGAGAACTATTAGGGGTGTTTAGGGAAATACCAACAAAGCCCAAAAAAAGCTAAACTATAAGAAATAATAGCAGGCAACAACAAAAGACCTTGAGGAACATGAGACTAATTAGAGAAGTCGGCCATGCGTTTTGTTATCACTCCATTACAATGAATGGAAATGAGGCCAGAGGTTGAACATCTCTGCTCGGGAACACGTGCGGAGCAGGAGCAAGGAAAAACCTGATCTGCCCTTGCATTAGTTATTTAAGCTCAAAGAACTTTAACTGATACAGAGCTGATTTCAAGCGAAAAGACATAAAAATTCTCACTAAAGATCAGAAGTTCAGACAACATTAAAAGAGGGACTGAATAAATAAAATTCCCACACACTTTTCTTTATAAGAGTCAATGGGGCAAGCAAGATAACAAAGGAACTTATGACGGGGAGAAATAACCATTACACTTCACAGACACTTGTTTAGAAACAATTTTCTTTTGCCAACAGCTATAAATGGTGCAAGCTTCAATACTTTTATTTGCACTTAAATGAGAGGCCACTTGTCAAATATTTGCACAGAATAAACCTCAGCTCAAAGCTTTTGAATGTATGCTTCGCTTTAAATATGGTTGTAATCCCACCTCTAGTCAGCCGAATCCTTCAAGTCATGCTGTGCTGAACCACATCTGTCTCTCGAGATTCCACAATAAAAATTATTGCTTTGCATTTCAGCAGCGAACAAAGTGATTCCCATGTACAGTTTGTTTGCAAAACACTTTGTCAACCAAATGGATCTTAAGCAACTGCATATTCTTATAAAGCAGAAACACAAACAGAAAGAAACCCACCCCACCCTCTCTCTAAATGTGAATGACAGTAGACAAACATGACAAACTGAAGCCAGCTCCACTGCCAACTCCTCTGGGAAAGACAAGCTTGTTTGCAACTGCATCAAAGGCAGCAGCTGGCCAGCCCAGCCTGCCAGTGGGATGATGATGCTAATCAGCAGTTTGAAGGTGCTAAAGTAGATGACATGGTGCTGTTTCAAGAATCGGGGGCCCACGACGAGTTTATCTGAGGATGGGCTGGTGAAAATGCCCATTGCTTTTCTTTCTAGCCACTCTTCGCAATGATTTTGCCACTCCTGCCTAAGCTCCTGATAGAGGCAGTGTTTTCTTTTTCTAGACAAAGACCCATTTTTTAAAGCTTCTGAATGCTCTGACAACTAGAAGGGTGAAAGGCACCCTGCGAGTGACAGGAAATGCCCTCTCTCTCTGTTTGGATGTCCAGCATGTAGATCTGTAATGCACTGCTCAGTGTTACGCTCCAAGGCTGCTCCCACAAGCAGCTGGGAAAGTCGATCCATTGCCCAAGCAACAGCAGCTTTTGCTCTTTGCTCAAAAAATTTGGAGTTCCTTGTTTCAACATTTTATGACGTAGAACCATCAGCTGGTGGCATGGACAGACACACGCTGGATGCAAAGAATGAACTGTACTCCCATATCCAACCAATGCTACTTTTGTTTCCTCTGCCTTCCCCTTCCTTCTGTAGCTTGGCTTAAGAGATCCAAACAGCCTTCATGCACAATGGAGAAACATGTCCTGCCCAGCCAGCACATTTCTACTTAAACTCAATGCTCTCAGGACACGATCAAAACAGAAGACAGATGTTTGATAAGTATCTAGTCTGGGTGGGAAGATGGTGATATGTAAGGAAGGAAGGCAGAATCTTTTACTCCTCCTATGTGAAAGACACATCGAGTTTTGCATTTGCAGTTGAAATCTAGATTGCAGCTCGTAAAGATAGGCAGACAGTGCAAGTTTGCCATGGATTTTATCCTGGTTTTGGAAGCATTTTGATACTGATACCTATCTCAGTGTAGCAAATTTGACAGAATCTCTTGGCTAGATAAACTGCTGCTCCCTCGCAGGTCACTAGATGGTGATGGGGAATATTAAAAAAGCCGCAGACCTTGCTGTAGTTAATGAGTGAAGGAACACTTGCTGCTCCCCATCGTTCCTTTCAATTCTGCTCACGTCATGTAATCTCAGACAGCACAAATTGCCATCGGTGTGAGATACCAGGAATGCCTCAAAAACCACCGTGGAGTTCAGTACGAGAGGTGGAGACTCAACAGCATCTCCAGCCTGTCCTCCTGAGGTACAGCTTTAATTAACAAGGTTCTATATAAAGAATTTGTTGAGTTGGTTATTTGAAGGAAAAAAGTCCATCTGGGCTTCTAGAAACAGGACCCATTTGAAATTATATTCCTTTTTATATAGCTTGTACACAGCAGAAACAAATGTCCAGAAGGGAAAAAAAAATCTTCCTGAGATAAAAAGGAGCTGGCTGCTCTCTGCTGATCCTTTGGCACCATGCCTGCCAGTATTTGAGAAGAACAAAGCTGAGAAATAGAAATTCAGCACTGCTAAGATACACCCACTACCTCTGAAGCACTTGCACCCCACAGCCCACTAGAAAAAAATCACTCCTAGCCTGGAACCCTTTAGTCTGGGAGGGACACAGGGAATGGGAAGCTGAGCCAAGTCTCTCTTGTTAAGATGAGAACTCCAGAAACAAACAGACAGAATATTAGCTGGTATAATTGGTTACATGTTTCAGGGATGGGGAATAGAGAAATTCAGAAGAGAAGAGGGGACCACTCTTCTGTGTTCCAGACACCCACCCAGAACTTGCAGAAGGAATTCCCAGGACTACCCACTCTTATCTATTCCCAGTGACTTGGAGCCAAAAAAACCCTTCTGTCCTCAGGAAGCTTTTCTTCTCCATTTTTTTTCTCTTGTGTCTGCTCATATTAAACTACCACTGAATAAGAAATTCTTAAAGTACTGACAAACTGGAAAATATACCAAGAAGAGCAAGGAGGAATGAATTATGAGTGCTGGAGGGACTCACTTGCAAGGAAAGATTAGAAGAACTAAATATGTCTAGCTTGGCAGAGAGATGACTAAGCAGAGAGGGGGAAGTGATAAATGTCTACAAATATTTGAAGGGCGTATACACTGAGGAGGCAGAGAGATTCTGCAGCGTGAGCCATACCAGGTGGTGGGATTAGGAGCAAAGGGATGGAATCAGAAAAGGAAGAAAAAAAACCCAACAAAACAAAACAGAAAAGAAAATCCCTTCAAAAAGCAAAAATTCAACTGAAGGCTACATAAACCAAAGTCCTCATGAAAATGATATATATCCATAGCCCCCACACTGGGGACGTGGAGATTTTATCAGAGGTAGAAAACTCAGTGTATGAGACATATGGGAGGACTGCAGGAGTGCTTTGTTGCTTGCAGAACTAAAGGAAAGAGCTGTGCCTTGATGCTGGGAGACCAACAGGAGCCTCAGTGGACAACAGGTGTCCCACCAACGCTGTCAATTAGAGAGCTTCAGGCAGGAAGTGAAGGTAGTTGTTGTATCCAATTGAAATCACAAGAGGAAGGTTTGTTTGGAATAATTTAATGACCATGAACTTGGTAGAGCTACAGGACTTTATAGATATAGCCCAGCCAGATGGTCCCTGGGAAGCAGGAGGCTTTGGGTCTGTTAAGCATTCAAAAAGATGATGGTGGAAAACCTGAAAGGTCAAGATGGAAGATAAAAGCATCAAATTCCTCCATCTTAATTCAACCATCATCGGTTTGACCAGGTCAAAAGGAGACAGGGGAGAATGTAGCGCCTTCCACAACTCAGTTCCTGATGCAAAGCACACCAGTGCTCCTTCAGCACCTCGAAAAGCCAGGAACTAAATGTAGCCAATTCCTCTTTCAGAAAAACAAAAACCCCACTTCCCTTTCACTTTCAGACAGGGAGGACCCCAGTCACCACCACAGACATCGCCCCAGTACATCATCTCAAGCCCTCTCCTGCTCCACATCAGCACACTCGTCTGTGAACGAGCAGAAGGACAATCCAGAGATCACCTCCAAGTAATTGAAGGTTGTGTTCTAGACCCAGTTCAGCTGCATTCCAGCCAGGACATGCAGCTCAATTGCTTTAGAGTCACAGACAGCAGTGCCTCCTCCTGCCGATACAGGAGGGGCAGACCTCGAGTTTTGTCTTCCTGGAACTCTGTCACCCAGGCCCCTGTGCACAGCACTTGGCTGTTTTGCCTGAGAAGGGGGCATGGGTCCAAGGTAATGCAAGGAAAACCACTGAGTCCTTCCTTAAGGAACGCATTTCAAGTGTTAAACCTCTCCCTTGTGCAATCTTGTGAAACCAGGCAAAAGGAATTCCCACAAGTCCTGATACGGGAAGCATGTCAAGGTCCTTCCCTTTACCCTGGATTCAATTCAAAGTTTTATGGGAAGTCAAAGCCTCAGCTTATGTTTTCAGAGTAATCCATGTCCCTAGCAGAGGTTTGCAGGGATAAAACCCCATGCCTGTGACAGGGAACTCTCTGTAAACAGGGTGATGCTCATCTGCTTGGCAAGCAGAGCTAATTCTATTAACATTCTACTTTTGTAGGTGAAAATAAAAAGAGAAGATTTCTGACTAAAATGAGGTATCAAGACGATTGTCTGTTTCTCTAACAACTGCAATAGGGGAGCAAACGGAACAGCCAGAGGTCAGAGCAGCTGATGTGGTGGAACAGCTCAACTAGACAATAGTACTGTGAGGGAGAAGACATGGTTCTGTCTGTCCCTGCAGAACACTAACACATTGCTGAGCACGGCCCTTCACATTTGGAACACTAGAACTAAAAGCCTCAGTACAGGGACAACCCCTGTATCAGTCAGGTAAAGCACAATAAGGAAAAACTTCATCCTTGATAGACAGAGGTGGTAGAGGCAGAGGGGAAGGCTTCCAGGGATTCTAGTGTTGGATGCAAACCTAAAGACAGCCTTGTTTCCAGTAAGCCAAAACCTCTAAGTAAAAGATACTTTTAATAGCATGATTCCCACCAGAAATTACACTGGTCAGCCATCACAAGGCCCTCCCACCCCAACAGAGCTGGCTCTCAACAGAGAGATTCTTATCATCCACAAGAACCAAGTCCCAGTGCTCCTTGCTCAGGAGCCAGTCCTGGGACAGAGAAGCTGTGATGACCTTTCCACACGGAAACACGAATGAGGCATCCCAAGGCAAACACAGGGAAAGAGGTGATAACAGACATGCTCTTCTCTCTGCCCTTCCAAACACATGACCCTCTGCTGACATGAAGGATGAGATCTCTCAGTAGAGCTATTATGCAGCTCCTGCTCTCCTCTGCCAGTTGAAACATGATGACATACCTTGATCTGGGTAGGACAGGCGCTGAACCCTCTGTAGAGGCAGGCTGGGCTGGCTTGCAGCTGGGAAAGCCTTTTCATCAGGAAGAACAGCAGCTGCCACTCAAGACTCAACTGAGCCACTTTCAGCAAAGTCCTGGGACTCGTGGCAATGAAGCTGTAATGGAGAAGCCAGGTTCATCTTCTCAAAACAACCCAGATCCCAGTGTCCCAGCATGGCTGCGGGGAGCATGGTGCTGCTGCAGCTCTTTTTATTAATTAACCAGGTGTTTAACTTCAGCATCCTGGCTAAAATCCAGCACGGGGGAAATACACTTCCTCTCTTTACCCAGTTTTCACTCAGCAGCTCCATCCCGAGCAGCTCCCCCCAGCCTGCCCTGGCGCAGTCAGTGCGGAGCAGGTGCGGCGTCACCCCAGAGCACGCTGCGCTTCCACAGCAGGTGAGAAACTGCTCCTCAGCCTGCCTGACCCAAAGGCTCACGGAACCTACTGTGTAAACATAAGGCACCATTATCTCCCCTCTCCACATGGAATCACTTTATGGAATTTATTATTATTATTTGGAGCTCAAATTGAAACCCTCTGGCCATGTATGAACACTAAGCCTGCTTAGGGAATGCAGGAAGCAGCTAAAGTGGTGAAGAGGCAAAGATTTATGACAGTCAGAAAAGAAATTTTCTTTTCTAGCAACAAGCTTCACATTCCTAATCTATTTCTGCAGATTTTGCTACTCTCTACCAAACTTCTGACAGGTCTTAAAGACTAACGCTTACCATGCTGCAAGCTGTTCCTCTAAAGTCTATTTTATCATCATTTATAACCACCTGGCTGGATTCCCTTGGTGGTATTTTTCACTCTTTCTCATAGACCCTAAGAGTATCCATATTGCCTACAACACAGCCTTCATCTTCACCTTTTTCCTTCCCTCCAACATCACCTCAGCTGGTTTTTAACTGGGGTCCCTCTCTCTCCTCCTGAGAGCTCCCACCCTTTCTGATTCCCATTCAAATCATCACATTAGTGAGACAGACTGACAATGGTTTTCACCTGTCTCTTAAGCGGGATTGCCCCCTCACCCTCTCCCTTAGCTTCAGTAAAACTTTCTTCTGTAAGAGCTTTACAAATATATTTCTGTCCCTGATAAAATGATATTAGGTAAGGATTTAAGGGGAGGTCTGTGAAAGGAGAAAAATAGCAGTGACAATGAGTCGTCTCTCCCAAATTGTCTTTCTGAAAGCTCCAAATGGCTTTGTAACTGCATGAAAGTGCTTCCTGATTATTGCCAAGCTGAGGCTCAGGAAAGCCCTGAGGATGGACAGGAGAGGGGTAAGGAATTTATAAAAACCTGCAGGAAGAAGGGGTGTGGTAGAGATGCTGTGGCCCCTTCACAGTCTCCCTGGGACGCTAGAGCTGCCCCTGCAGCAGAGTTTCAAGGAGAACTCAGGGCTCCATTTTTCCCCCACACTAAAACCTTCAAGCTATTCCCTATGCAGGAGCAGTCTAGTCGTCTCTAGGTCCCTGAGGACCCCCCTCATGATCTTCAGCAAGATTTTGCAGCAGGAGTTTCAACCAAGATTTATCAATTTCCCACCCAACAGTCAGATGCATCTTCCTAATTTCCAGTGACTTGTCACTTCAGATCTTCCTCTCAAGACACAAGTGGGGCTGACCCCCCAGTCCCAGAGCCAGACTCCTGGCAGAGCATGTGGGCAAGACCTGGCCAGATGCTACCAGTGGTGGTCACAGCCACCTCTCGAGCCGGTAGCTCTGGCTGCAGGAATGAGCACAGCTAACACAAACATCATGCTGTGTTCCCATGGCAACCAAAGTGTCATGTTCATCATTGTCTCATTTCTGGAAGAAAAAAGGTATAGGTCCGATGAAGAAAAATCCAGGAGTCCCAACGGGCTGTGCTGAGGCTGGGCAGATTTTTAACGTCATCCCTGGCACCACTCACCCCAGGCCTGCTGGCAAGTGCAGCTCCCAGCCCCGTGATGGCCCATGGGCTTGAGCAGCAGGCTGAATGGGATTCAGATGCATCCAGCCGGATACAGACAGTTCGTGTCTTGTCTGCTCTGTGTCACTCTGAAGCTAGGGATACACGATCCACTTAGCACAGCTATAGAAGTCACTAGATGTTAGAAGAAGAGGTTTTCGGCTCCACCCATCCTATCTCACACTTGACATGACCTGGGGATGATGGTCCTTATCAGTTATCTTTGCTCAGTGCCTCAGTAATTTAAGAAGATGGCTGAATTTGGAATTGCTCTGCAGAGACCTTCGTGTGCATCAAGTCCTCTCCTGGACTTGGTGAGCTGCCACCATCTCATTGTCCCATGCTTTTCTCTGCTGATATCTGTGCCCCAGAAACCAGATCCAGCTGATATCCAACATCCCCATTAACATGGATCTGTATGAGCTTCTGTGCAGTGGCTACACAGCAGTAATTAAAACATTGCCACACAGGAAAATGGAGAGCTCACCTTTCGGTTCCAAGACAAACATGCTAGAGATGCATCACTGCACAATTTTAGAGCGCTCTGATGTCTTCATGCTTGAGGCATGAGAAGATCTAAGGCTGGAGGATTCATTTCAATCACTATAAAATCGGTTCCCCCAATTAGTAGGTTTTTTTCCGTAGGAAAAAAAAAATTAAGAGGAACTTCCAGCCTGAAGAACAAAAAGGGAAGACTCTAAAAATTATGCTTGGGAGAAAGCATCTTCCTGCAAAAGAAAATCAAGCCTGTGCTTGAGAGGAAAAGGGGAAGGGACACTAGGAAGAGAATGACAGAATTCTGTAGAGTGCCTGGATAAGGCAGGAAGAAGTGCTTGGAACACTCCAGATTCCCGACAGCCCAATGCTGAAGCCAAACTCCAGCAAGGTGCAACATTTGGACGGTTTAGTATCATAAGTCAATGCAGATCATGGGAAATACCCTTTGATGCTCAGAGACATAGCTAAACAACACTGAAATCCAAATCATTAGTTAACTTGCTCTTAATCCTTAGTTTTAACCCTCGTTTTTATTTTTATTTGGCTTTGTTTTCCCTCCCTGAGCAGTTTTGCTGGCCCAGCAGTGAAGTGTTCAAGTCAGATTTATACCTGTAACTGGGGCGAGCACCTTAGCTAAGAGGTTGTCCATATTTGGAGCAACTTCTTTCTCCTTAAAGACAGACAAAAACCTCATGCAGGCAGTCTTTCATGAGAGGGATAAAGAGAAGCTACTTATAGGCATTCACTTGTGCTTTTATGGGAGAAGAAACTAGGGATTAAATATGACAAAGGTTAAGGCAGATGGTTGCATGAATGTAGTGAAATTTTGGCCTCTGCATGACACCTACGAAGGACAGCCCACAGGAAAGTGCTCACTATTGTCCCATGGGCCCTGGGTTTCGATCCAGGGGAGCTGCACTTTCTCCAACTGATCTGTAGCATCGCCTCGCTCGAGTCACTCAGCCATTTCACACATCTTCTCGAATTTAGGGAATCCTTAAGCAACTAAGAGATGAACATTCCAGTCATTTCCACTGCCCAGACCACAGCTCTGAGCGGAGGAGAGAGAAATATGTTTCAAAGCTCATTATTTCCTCTTTGGACCCACCCAAACTAGCAGTCAGCTCTTGTTAATACAGGTGGAAATACCTGAGGGGACATTAAAGTTCAGCCTGGTGTCCTTTTATTTCACTCAGGCTGGGAAACAAAACCCTACCCTCAGGACTGGGGGATGGAAAGGAGTCCACCAGCCTGTAAAGGCCTGAGACCACAAACAGAATAGTCCTGGATCTCCTAAATTAAACACAGCAGAGTATTCATTCATGCCTTGCTGAGTGGCGTTCCTGCAAAGGGGATGAGCCATTCTGGCAAGGTAAGTGTACAATTCCCTCCTCTTCCCCACTGAGCAGCCAAGCAGGGCCAAGGCAGCCCATGAGAGAGATGTGCTGCCTGTTTGCTTGCTCCTGTCACTGGCTGCCCACGTAGAGGCTGCCAGGGAGCTGGAGTGTGCCAGCCAGGTTTTTGCAAGCATGTGAAAATTAACAAATCTCACCCTGAGCTGGAAAGGGCAGATAATTGAGAGAATTGAAATTAAGAGAGAAAAAAAAAAAAGGAAAAAAAATGAGGGGAAAAAAGAAAGAACATGGAGATGAGTCAAAAGGAAACACTTCAAAGGCCCATAGCCTGCAGCCCACATTAATGACAACAGAAAGATGGGACCCTCACATTTTAATCAAAGGCAATTTTTTTTTTTAAAGGTATTATAACTCTGCCATGCAGGAGCTGGCCCCCTGCCCCCAGAGGTGTTGGCAAGGTAGGCTGGTAAGAAGCAGCTGTGGTTTCCTTGGCTGCCTTCTTTCTGCACTGCCTATGAGCACCAGTGAAAGGAAAGCAAGAGCGAGCGGGTGCTTCAGGAGAAACGCCTTGAGGGGAGCAGCGACGGGAAACCAAAGGAATTAGAAATATGACTGAAATCTACATCTCAGCTTCCTCTGGCTGGTCTCTGTGAATACTGCGTGTAGGATGTGAACTCGAAGCTGAAAGCTAGCTGAATCAGCAGCAGGAGGCAGCAGGTTGGCAACCACAGGGCCCTGGGGCACCTGCCTGGGTAGATCCGAGTGGAGCTGTCAGGGATGCACATCTATGGAGTGGCTCGTGTATAGAGACACAGACGTGTGTGAGAGAGGGTAAGTGTGACCTCGAATGCCCAAGAAAGATGCTTCTCTGTAATCCCTGCCCTCCATGCAATGGAGACATCCTCTTTTGCACTGCTCAGGTAGGACCAAAGGCCCCTCTACAATCAGCGGGGCAAGTGTTCCGCACAAGAGACCAGACCAAAGCTTTTCTGGGGTGCAGGCATTGGGGTCTTTGTGCCCTGGTACATCTTTGTGAAGGAAAGGGGGGAAAATGGAAAAAGAGAAAGGAAGTGGAGCAGCACAAAACCTGAGGATGATCAGAATAAGGCTGAGTGTGCCACAGGATGAAGGAACTGTCCTCGGGAAACATCGTGTAATTGTTTCCATTAGTCTAAAAGGAGAGACAGTGAAAAAAGGAAAAAGGTTTACAAAGACAAAGCCTCAATTAAACTGAAAAAAAAAAAAAAAGAAAAACAGAGAGAAAGAATAATTCATGAAACACTCACTCATTTACATAAAATAAAGAAAAATGATGGTGTATTTAGTTGTAGTCAGAAGCTGAAATTTTCCATGGGTTTTTAAGGCAGTGCCACATGCAGCCACAAGTAGCAATAGCCTGTGATTCAGTGAAATTTCCATAACAGCATGAAAAAATGAAGGCCAGAAGGAGTCACACCTAGATTAAACTGCTCAACCTATCAGAGCCTGTGCCTAGGCAACGAGGAGACATCGTATTTGGGTAGAAGAGCTGCAACTCGGAGTAAAAAAATAAACAACCCTTCCAAAAATGAGGTATATTCCAGCAGGTGGTAAGGCTCAGTAGACAGTTTGAAAAAGGAAAAATCCAATTTTTAATACACATTAGAAATTGTTAGCTTCTTTTACTTAGAAACATCCAAGAAATTATGCTACTCAAAAAAACCCTTTAACACTGAACAACAGAGGATATTTCACGTCTACACAGGCTGTTCAAAACTTTCAAAGGCATGTAGTGATTTTTGATAACACCTGCAGTGTTGCTACAGTATGGGCACTTTCCATAAACAAAACTCTTGGACTGTTGCAATTGCAGGCTGTTAGGAAAAGCCAGCTCTCTGCAAACATCCCTTCTCGGTCCAACATTTTAGGGCTTGCTGAGAAGTCTAATACTGCACGAAGCCAGAGTAAAGGGAGCACTTTATTCTCCCCAGAATCATACCGCGGGAAGCAGAACTTCCAGCTTCAAACAGAATATTCCTTTGCACCCAAAATCCCATTTCTGCTGAAGTCCCTACGTGGTTTGCTAAGGATCTCTTGATCCTCGGGCCAGCATTAGGCCTGGTAAACCAAACAGTGCTCTCTGTGTGGGTACACAAAGGGAGGTGTTTCTGGAGTTGCAGCTGAAAGCAACCCAGAGTTTGGCAGAGTGTGCTAACATACGAGCCACAGGGGATCGGCTTTGCAAGACCAATCTAGTTTAGTTTAATTTATGATCCTTCAGTAGTGACAAAACTTGATGAAGGAATACTGTGTCTGAAAACTCTGCTGTCCAGTTTTAACAACCGCCCTCGTTGCAAATTGGGTTCCTCTGGCACCCTCAGACTGTCGGGGCTGCACCACCACTACCCCCTGACACTCGTGACAGGTGGCAAGGTAGCTGTGCGATGCTGCGGAGGACAATAGGCTTTTTTTGGTTCCCTGTAGGTGTTTAACCAAGCAGCAGCGTCTCTGAGCCGTTTTAAGGTTTGCTCACAGCTAGCTAAACCGGGAAGAATTCAGTGACCTTCAGGATATTAATAGATCCAAAGCCCCTTTGTGCCTGGGGAGTGGGCAGGGGACACTTCACCATTTATGACCTGCAATTACTCTCCCACCCAACAGAATAGACTTTGCTGTCTGTCATCTACAACAATTACCAGGGCTTGAGTGGTGTCATTTCTAACAGGGCCAGACACAAACAAGCATCCTGGTGTGCCTCTGTCTCACTCTCCCTCAGTCCCTCTGCGATGCTCAGCCTGCAGAGCTCTTCCCATCAGTGGCGTGGAGTTGCCAAGCAACATTTGTCGTGTCCCTCCATGGGCTCTGCTCATGGCTCTGTGGCCGCTCATGCTTTGAAGGAAGGGGTTGTTGTGCCGAGTGAAATAACTTTCCCTCTCTCTTCTATCTCCTCTCTTCCTACCTGATGAGGTGAAAAATGAATCATTCGGAATATGACAGATCAAATCCTGCATTTGGTTGCTCTGGGGTAAATCCCATTGAAAACCGTCTTTGGGGAATAAATTCATTGCCAGATACCAAGGACCAGTGCACCATGCCCGGCACACACATCCAGGAAATGTTTTTTTGCATCGTACACATTAGAAAAAGCAGCTAGAAGAAGTCAAATCATTATTGGCAAATAATTTATTCAGCCATAGTCACGAAGGAATTAATCTTATCCATTATTCTCAAACATGACTCAACCAATTCCTGGAAATAACACAGCTAAAGCTTCTAGCTCTGAGCTGCAAACCTTAAGATTTAAATTCTTATTTAATTCCACAGCTCTTTCCCTCTTGTTATTATGTTCAACAGTGTGCTGCTGCTGTTCGTGTGCCAATGATACAAGGTTAGAAGGCTTAGACAGTTCAAAATGTTCTCTCCGCATCAGTAAAGCTAAAAAGTACAAAGCAGCTCTTACAACCGAGAGCACTCAGGCCATCTGGCACAGTGGCTTCAGTGTGAGCTCCCTGCTCCAGGGCTCTTGGCATCTACCTGGACGTCAGCCACCAGTGAGAATGCCTGGGTTGATCCCAGTTCCCTCTGGGATGCAGCCCCCCAGATCACCAGTATTCCCTGTATTCAGCTCTGGGGGAGTGAGACTGCCAGAGCAAAGGATGGGGTTACACAGCTGGGTGTGGGCAGCTCTGAAGCAGAGCCCTGTGCTGGAGAGGCTGAAGGTGAGGTTGGCAGGTGTGACGACATAAATACAGGTGTGGGAACATGGAGCTGAGCTTTGACAGAAATATATGGGGTTTTCTGAAAAAAGCAAATGGATTTTCCATTGTATTTTCTCAGTTATTTAAGTAAAATAATGCCCTGCAAGCGTGACTGCGGGATTTCTTCTTGGGATGGGTTTAAAGCTAGGAGTCCTGTCTGATCTGGTAGTTAAACTTCACTCAGAAGTTAACAAGGCAAGGAAATAGCTCAGCAATGATCCTTTCCCAATATCTTAGGGTGTAGATCCTGTGGGAGTGCCTGTTTCTCTACATTTATCCTGTACAGAATAATTTAGACTAGATCACAGAATCACAGGATGGGTAAGGTTGGAAGGGACCACTGGAGGTCATCTGATCCAACCTCCCTGCTCAAGCAGGGTCCTCAAAAGTGCATCACTCAGCATTGTGTCCAGATGGCTTTTGAATATCTCCAGGGAAGGAGACTTCACAATCTCAGTCACCCTCATAGGAAAGAAGTTCTTGCTCATGTTCAGGCGGAACTTCATATGTTCCAGTTTCTGCCTTTCATGCTATTTCTTGGCACCACGAAGAAGAGCCTGGGTCCATCTCCTTGACACAAAAGGGCATCACTCAGCATTGTGCCCAGATGGCTTTTGAATATCTCCAGGGAAGGAGACTTCATGACCTCTCTGGACAAACTGTTCCCAATCTCAGTCACCCTCATAGGAAAGAAGTTCTTGCTCATGTTCAGGCGGAACTTCATATGTTCCAGTTTCTGCCTTTCATGCTATTTCTTGGCACCACGAAGAAGAGCCTGGCTCCATCTCCTTGACACCCTCCCTTCAGATACTGATGGACATGAACAAGGTCTCCTCTCAGCCATCTCTTCTCCAGGTGCCTAACTTCTAGAAAGCTAAAGTTTGTGGAGACGAAACCTGTCTCTCAAAAGTGATTCCTCAGCTAGTGTGCACCTTCCTTACAATTACTTCATATAAACCATATTTCTTTCATTCTTTATGAAAAGAAAGTATTCAAAGCTTTCCTAAAGCAAAGACATATGTTATCCTCTAAGCCAATTAGGCAATAAAAGAAAGGAATTAGATCAGCTTGACAAATCCATGTTGATTCTCTTTTACCACCTTCTTATCCCATAGCTGCTAATGAATTGTTTGTTTCATAATTTTTTTGAGGTTTCTGTGTAGTCACTCAGCTTAGCTGGCTGATTTAAATTTCCTGTCTCCTCTTCTTTTTCTATCTACACAAACAAATACCCTATTTGCCCTTTTCAACTCCAAAGAACCCTCTTGATAGAGGAGAAGTTCCTGAAGCCCATTCCTAACTGTTCACAGACTGTTTTCCTTGGACAACCTGCAGGGGAATTCCCTCACTCATTGTAAGGGTTCTTCAATTTACACCCCTTTGCTCTGGCCCATTCCCATTCCCCAATCAGTGAGACTTCTGTTATATTTATCTAGCACCGACTGTTTTGGTGATAAGGGGAGTCAAAAAGGCAGTGACAACTCCAACCCTTTGCATGTGTTGTCCTTTTCTGGTACATAGTGCACACTTTTGTTCTTTCTAGCATATTTATAGGAGTTCTTTTTCTTCCCTTGTGTGTTTGTAGCCACCTCTAGTTCATTCTTTGCCAGGACCCTTCTGATTTCATCCACACATGCTTTGGTATCATTCTCTTCTCATTCCTAGTCTGCTACTGCTTGAACTTTTAAAAAACAATTAATTTCTCATTTTAAGGCATTAATGAGGTCCTCACACACTTTTAGTGTTTTCCTTTTGTTCTATTCTTCTCTCTGCGTTAGGAGATCTTGTCATTGCACCTCTGCTCTAGTCTCTAAGTCAGTGCTTGCTGGCCTGTATTCCTTTTTCCTTGACTCAACCTACCAATTCCCTGATGTTTCACAGCCAATTAATCCTTCTTCTGCTGTTCCTACTTTCTCTTTTCCATGTGTCTGGGAAGCTGATTAACTCATAGCTTGGTATATGTACTGGGGCTTTATATTCTTCCTGTTTAGCCCTTACACTCCTAGCCTTTGGGCAGAGACATTTCAGATGTTTACCAGATTGCTCCATTCTTCTCCCAAGTGCCTCATTTTCACCTCTATTAAATTTCCCATTTTCCCAACTCACTAACCAGCATGCTGCCTGGTTCTTGGAAGACTGCTGTGCTGTAAAAAAAGCCAGTCTTTTTGTCAACACTGTCCGTGCTCTCACCTCAAGGATTTGTCTGCCCCACCTGTGCCACCTTTCACAGAGACCAAAGGAAACACAGCGGCCCCTGGAAAGGAGTTAGCGGTGATCCCAGCAACGGGTAGGATTTTTATTTCAGTGATGGCAGATATATGAAGGAAGCAGCAATTAATCCTTCCTGTTTGCCTTCTCTAAGGATATCAAATTGTGTTGTAAACACTGGAGATTTAAACCTCGCTCTGACCCCTTTCACCGAAAATAAATATTAATAACCCCACTTCACAGACGGGGAAACTAACACAGAAAAGCTAAATGACTTTTTATGGAAATGCCGAGGCAAAGGCAGGAGCTGCCAGAGCACGCACTGGAAACCATTCAGGGAAAGCCGTCAGTCAGGCCTTGAGGAGCAAGGGGGCAAAAAACAGGGCTGTGATTGCAATTACATCAGCTGGTGAGGAGCCAGCCCCTCAGTGCCCAGAGCTCAGTTAGCCAAAGGCTATGGCAGTTTACTGACACTGGAGTTATTGCCAGAGCATCCAACTGATGATTGTTTTAAGTGGTAGATTTGTCTTCCCTCTCACTGGTCCATGCATGAGCTACAAGCAGCTTAATTAAAGGCTAAAAAAGCCCCTGATGCTAAAATAGCTGCCTTGCCATCTTTCTGGACATCTTGCTAGACTGATAGCAGGGCACTTTCCTGCCTTCTTTCTCTCTCACTCCCTCCTGTTCTTTCACTTTTTAAAAGTGACATATAAGAAACATGAAAAAGAAAAGATGAAGAAAATAGCCACAAAGTGCTCCATCAACAATAATGCGCCGTGGATCTTCCAGGACCTGTCTGAGGATGTGAGTCCCTGGAGAGGAAGCCCAAGGCCAGGAATGATACAGGCTCGACCGTCATGAAAAGCACTCACAGACCCCAGCGCCGAGCGCACAATGCAGCGCTGAGGATACGGACTTGGCTGCCGTTTATGGAGTGGGGAATACAGTGGCAGATTTATTCTACAGTAAAGAGGGTTGTGTCTTGGTAGCACTAATACTGACACATTATCTGGGGACGGAAGAGGATGCACAAATAGGAACAATTCTCCCATTTCTCTGCCTGTGTCTCCCCCAAATGCCCCCTACTCCTATTCCCTCCTGCTCTCTTCAGTCCTCTCCCTGCACTGAGTCCTCTCCTTCCTCTCTGATTTATACCTTATTTCTTTAGCCTTGTCCTTCTTCTTTTCCCAATGCAATTATATGGACAGGGTCTTAATTTCTCCGAGATTTTGCATATTATCTCCAGCTGGAGCCTTGTGTCCAGCCCTCTGCCTGGGAAACCATACAAGTGTTCTCAAACAGAGGGTCAAATTCTGCTCTCCCTAAAACAGGAGTGAAAATTTCCACACTGTAAGGACCAGGCCATGGGACAGGATAGGCTGATAACAACCTGCCAGGAAAGGCTTTTAAAATTATCCAGCACAGCTTAAAGAGAAATGTCCTAACGAATCATCACCGCACATCATTGAAGTGGGAAGCGGTGATGGCAACCACCACCACACTCCTGCGCAGAGTAATCCCAGCTCCCCTCTCATCAGCTGAAATCAATATAGGGTCAACACCTGGGCAGTTTTACATCCCTATTTCTGCCCCTCATTCTTCCAGAAACACACACCTACCTTCGTTACTGTATTTGTCGTTTGTATCTCACAATGGAAAAGAGGCTGGGAGCACAAACAAATTGGTCAAGAGCACATAAGAGATCTGTGGCAAAGAAAGAAATATAACATGAGTGTCCCAAATTGCTGCCAAACAGTCTCTGACTCAGGCTTTGGATCTCTAAGGGATGGATAGGGGCAGTGGATCTTGTCCAAGGACAGATAAGACAAGAGATAGCTCTATCACCCACATCTCTGCTCTTTGGCAGCAGGAGAGAAGCAGTGGAGGAGCAGGGCTGCTGTCTTTCCCCCTCCTTAATCTGCTTCCTGCCTGCTTCAAAAACAACCCAGTGCACGGTTGTTTATTATTATTATCACTGTTATTTTCCAGAGTGCTGTAAAACTAGGGGATAGAGCACTCTGACAGCCTCATAACAAACAGCAGATAAAACTAATTAGATTTTGTTCTTCCTTCAGTTTGCTGACTTGATTCTTTTTTCTTTTTATTGTTTAATTATTTATTTTTTTTAGCCCAGAGGTTTACACACACATGTATTTCACTAGACAAGGCATCCTTGGGATCATCTCTGACAGGAAAGGGCTATTGTGGCCGGGAGACCCAGGAGCTGGTGAGGAGCTGAGACAGAGGGTGCAGTGTAGTGCAGGGCTCCTCACAGCATCTTCCACCCACGTCATGTAAACTGGTGGGGGGGAGGAAGGAGAGCACAGCCATTCACAGCCTCTAAGAGAGTCAAGGAGACAAAAGGCATCAGTAAAAAAAGTTAATGTGCCTGGCAGGAGCCCAAAACTGCTGCAGCAGTGGGGACCGGGCGAGCGCCTCTAAGACACCATCTCTTCTGGCCATTACGGGAATATTTGGCTTGAGTCTCAATCTGACAGCCTTGCTGACTCTTGAGGAGCGACAAAACGGTGGGGAGCAGGGCGACTTCCCTCTCCTCCCTCCCTCCCTCCCTCCCTTTCTCCATCGGCTGTTTCCAAATTCTTTGGGATTAGCTAGCGACAGCAAAAAAAGGCACTGCTCTCACTGCTCAGCACTTAGCAGGCTGAAGTGAGGTGACGGGCCCCGGCGCGGGGGACAACGGCTCCATTCACTGGGGGATACCAAACCAGAATTACAAGTGTGCAAGAATAAACAAGGCTGGAGTTAATCTAAAGTTGTTTTACACTCTGTTTTATTAAAGTCAATGCACTTCCGTTCCTCTGTGCAGAGCCTAGCTCTGCTTAATTACCATGACTCAGGGAGAATTTTAATAGCGTGGAGCGCGCAATGCACATGGAGGCATTCTCCTGACCTCTAGAGGTCTGTCAAAAGAAGAGGAGCATCCGCTCCCCGTGGAAGTACCTGGAAAAAAAGGAGGCAGCCCACAAAACTGCTTCTCCTGAAGTTATCCAGGTGCCATTCCCAAGAGGTTGGTCACCCACCTGTGCAGCTGCATTCCTCAGCAGCAGGCTGAGCACCCCTGGGATGGAGGCCTCTCCTGGCCTCTGCCTTCTGCAGCACCCTCACTACTTGCTGACAAGTTGTTTGGCACAGCCATGGGACGCTTCCAGGGCGAGGAGATTGAGCAGGTTTTTCATACCACGCAGCAGCATTTATACACGTGTAGTTGTGTGCAGGGACACTTTGCTCCCAGCTTAGCTGCTGCTTTTGGATCCCGGGCACGGGGAACACCCTAAGGGCCTTTGCCATTTCCCTTCCTCCTGCAGCTCCTAGCACAGGGATCTCTGAAATGGTGGTACTGCTCATGCACATTGGGCTCCAAACACTCAGGGAGGATACATCTCTGCTTTTATTATATTATGACAACTCTCGCACAGTTTAGTCGCCAGGGCAGAATTTTCTCACTGAACTGAATTCCCCCCCTCTTAGAAAATTCAGAATGAAACAGCTAGAAAGCCAATTATTATAGCCAAAATATTGGTATCTCATTAAGGAAAATGCTGATTGGAGAAGATTTCTTTTAATTTGCAGTAGGGTTTACCACTGGCAAGCCCTGGTAAGCGCCCTTCAGCTGCTGTTGTGGCAGTGCTGCTACAGAAAGCAGAGTGGGTGCAAACATGCACATTTACAGACACTGATATGTACAACAGTATTTTTTACCCTGTGTTCTGGGGATGTGCTGAACGCTGAACATCCCACAGCACGGCTTTTGTATGCTGCAGTCAAGATCTAGCACAGTGTCAAGTTTTTGTCATGCCTACAAATGTTGGATTTTTACGTTAATTATGCACAGATATTGTTTCTTTATTAATAAGCTTTGAAGCAGTATTATACAAACTATTACAATGGGAACACCTGTTTCACCTCTTTTGTGTCCCCTCCCGTGAGCCACCCTTTTATTAAAATTCAATATTGTGTGCAACAAGCTGCACGCTAAACCAAGCAGAACAGGACATCTGTACAGAGGCACACATCACACCTAATGAATTAGTTTGGGCTAAAAAGCTCAGCTTCCAAGGACCCAAGCTGCCTGTCTTTTGAGCAGCATCATAGAGAGACAGAGACTCAGGGAACTCTTATGTGCTAGTGAAGACTTTAAAATAGGTGGGTACTGAAAACCGAGCAGGACAGGAAGAAGCTTTTTATCTAAAGAGCAACCTCCTGCTGAAAAATATTGTCTAGGTAGTCTGAGGAGAGGTGTTCAGAAACACATCAGAGCGTTTCTTGTTCTGCACCAGGAATTCTCTTCGCAACCAGCATAAAACCAGGAAGACGACATGGTACTTTTAATCATGCATCAATATTAATAATCATCATCACTGGTAATCACTGGAGTCCTCGCAGGCTGTAACGCTGCAACACGCTGTGCATTCATCCTCGTCCTTGAGCCTCACAAAGCAGTGACAGAGCTGGGAGCCTCTTGCATCATAGAATCAGTTCCATTTGGATTCAGGGCAATTCCCCGTTTGCAGCGGCAGAGTCTAAGACACATGGGAAGATCAGGCAATGTGAAGTGTGACATGAAGTGACATGGCTTCATGCTTTGGGGATATAGGGCACTTGTGTGTGGATTCTCAGCCTGCGCTGGATTCTCAGGAACTAGGAGACAATTTTAGGAGAAATCTAATTTTTCTCCATTTGGGGATGAAAGAAAATGTTTTGATTGATGCTCGAGCTAAATTCACTCCTGGATATTGCCACCATCAGTAATCTATTGGAGAATTTAGCTCAGGTTTCCAGAGGATCACCATGTATTATCACTGCTGTCCTTACTGTGGGACACTGCATTTCCCACGCTGTTCCTGAGATACAAACAGCTCAGAAACAGGCACAGCCTGACCCAACCTGTTGAATGCGCTGTAAAAATTCTGATCAGACAGAAATCAGAGACATGCTCCACAGCTCAAGAGAAATGAAAGGCAACAGAGAGCTCTGGTGAAAGGCATCAATAACTGTCACTTCTCCAGGAAAAGGCTGCCTAAATGCGGAAAAAGAGAATCATCTCTGATTCCTTGGTCTCAAAATACTATTCCCTAGGTCAGTCTGTACGAAACCACGTACCAGAGGCAGCCATGAAACCGGGGATTATGTTTAGGAATGGATGATCTCACACAGTACCACCCGGGCCAGCGGCCTCTCGCTCTGCCTGGCGAGTGTAAGGAGTCATTCTCAGCAGATGTATGTATACAAACTACACAAACGTACAGTCAACTTTCCACTCAGAACAGGAGCAACACGTCTGGGAAGGGTGCTGAAGCTGGCAAACAGGCAAACACCAGTAGTGACACGTTGTCTTGCTGCTCTGCAAGTCACAGCCTTGTTCACACAGGACTGCTCTCGAACCCGCTGTACAGCCCGAGCGCTGCTGAACCCAGAGGAAGACCTGCACTGTTGGGTGCTGGCTGGCTGGAAATGTAGAGCCCCCTCAGAGCCCTGGAGCTGCATGACTGTCCTGTGGTCGCTCCCTCATCTTCTGTCTCGCCTTCTACCCACGAGAGGCACTCCTGGATCTCTTGGTCTAGCTCTGAGAACTCCTCTTCGCCATCAGAGCTACTGGCAGCGTCATAATCAATCTCTTCTGCACAAGGAGGTTCATCGTCAGACTCCAGGCTGCTGTTGCTGCACCTTCTGCAGAAAAACCACAAGAGAGACTGGACGTCACCAAAGGAGGGGGTGTTCTCAGGGGGAAGAGCAAGCAACAGGGAAATGCTTTTTCTGGGTTCAACCTTGGCTCTGCTAATAAGGGATGAGGTGGCACTAAGCAAGCTCCGGTGGGTCTTTGTGTCTGTCTCAACAGTGAGAGTGATAAAACGAAGAGCGATACTTACTGACCTCTCGGGAGTAAAGCATTATTATTCCCATCACTACTGCTGCTATTGCTTATACAGAAACAGAGTGCTTTACATACAGACAACACCATTCTTGCCTTGAGGCACTTACAAGGTTACAGAAACTGAATTATAGCAGAGAAGAAGGTATTCAGTTTCCAGAAGGTTGCTGGTTTAATCATCATCCCTCTCGCTGTAGTTCCACATTTAGTGTAAGACCTAATTAATCCAGGTGGTTGAAGTGCTTTGGCATCTTTTCCTCCTGTTCTGTGCAAGCTCAGAGCGCTGCTAACAAGAGGCAGCACAGACAAAAAACTGAGCCTCTTGGATCTTCGAGCACACTGGCTCGGGAGGGCAGAAGCACCAGGAGTGGCTGTCTGTATTTCGGGGAGAACATGGAAAGGCTTTGACAGCGTGACTTCCTGGGGAAGGGCCAAACTCAGAGTCAAGAGTGAATGGCTGAGGAAAGACTCTAAGCGGATGTCACAGCCACATCATCTGGTTCTCAGAAAGGCAGGTTACCCCACCTTGGCCTTCTGCTATTTACTCAAAAGAACGGCCACAGGGGCTTTCCTCATGTTCCCGCTTTCAATGCACAGTGCCTGAGGTTTGCCTGATGCAACAGTTATGGCAGAAATGTGACCACTAGACCATAGCTCTGGGGGTCCTTCTCCTCCCAAGCTGCCCACATCCCAGCTGGCCTTCAGCCCATGAGGGCAACTGGGTAATTTTTTGAGACCAGAAAGAAGCCTGTGATTTCAGTGCTGTCTGGGTCAGAGCCTGCGTGAATCAGGGGAACAGATACTGCATTTTTCACCTCCAGGTCAATGTTTTCGATCAGACTCAGAGCAGGGGAATGTATTGCTTTGAGGGGCTGAGAAAGGAATAATAATATTCCACCTCTGGGCCAGAGTTTCTAATTTGTCCCGAGCAGGGAAGAATGAAAGGCTTGGCAGATGGAACATACACAGCTTTAATGTGTGGTCTGCTCACTTACATGTCAGTAACCAGAATAATCTTCCAGCTTTCAGCTGTTTCCACAGCAGTGCCAGCGAGTGAGGTTTCAGAACATACCAAAGGTGTAAAGTATTGCTTTTGGATATATTGATCCCTCCCCTCTTCTGCGCTCCAAGGAAGGTGTAAGATTTTCCTAGGTCTGAGACTCCAGCTCTTAACTGCATACAGACTACTCTGCAGCAGAAACCAGCAGTGTCAACCCACACCTCCTTCTCAGGCTGATCTCTGGCTTAGTTTACTTCAAAGGCTGGGTATAAAGGATTTTCTGAAAGCTTAATAGAGCTGTACAGCTTAAAAATAAATAAAAGAATAATTATGCACTTTTACAGTTTCTGGCTCTACTTCAGTCTGCTTAGAAATCTGGGTCAGGAAGAACTCATACTGAAAATGAGGATGTGACATGAAACAAAACAAACAAACCAGGACAATCCTCTCAGCACAAACAGCAACAGCAATGGTCCCAGCTGAGTCTGACCAGTGGGTTTGATTTGCTTTATTTTTCATATGCAGGCATGGCATGAATTACCGTGATACTGAGTACCTATGATAATGTTCAAAGCTGACTAAGCCCAGGGGAACCAGAATTTTCATTTATAAGCCCTGCTCTTGCAGATTTGCAATCAAAAAGAACCCAAGCATACCTACTTTCAATTTTGCACTTGTAGATTTTGAAGGAGCTGCTAATGCCATTGGGACAGAACATAGCTGTTGCTATGTCCCGACTCACTGATATTTTACAGATGGAACAGTTTGCAGCCTAGGAACTGAAGGCCAAACATTTGCATTAACAGGATAATTGGGGGAAAAAACCCAACCCTATTATTACTTAAATCTGGGAAGCCAAATAACAGGATCTTCTGAGTTTTTCAATAATTTTAGTGATTTTAGGACTGTCTTTCTGACAAAAAGGGGATAATGCCTCCTGCCACAAAAACATTTTGCTAATGGAGGGAAATCTGGAAGACAATGAACAGAAAGACAAAAAACGTACAAAACTGCCATTTCTTTACATTGAAGACTGAAGGGATATTCTTTAGGAAGCAAGCATTTATTCATAAAACCTGTGTAATGGACTTCCAAAGCTCTCCCTTGTTGCCTGCCTGCACAGCACACAAAACACCAAGACCGTGACAGCTCAATTTAGGGAGACAGACGCGCTGCAGGAAGAGGTTCCCCACAAGTGAGGATGTGCTCAGACTCTGTTTGGAGGTCAGGAAAGAAGACTTTCTTCCTCATTAGCTCTGCCCTTTGCTCCTTTGCCAAGACAGTGACGAGCAAGGCAGTTAGCACTGATCTTAGGAGGGGTTTCTCCAGCCTGGACTGACACCCACTGGGTCAGAGCCACCACCACAGGTCTCACAGTGAGCTCCCAAACAGCAAATGGATGGTGCCAACCTCCTCCTGCTGCCAACACGGGCGGCAATCACGCTGCTGACTTAAAAGTTAAGAGTCTCTTTATTGCACTAACAAACCCTACAAACCAGTTACATCTCTGCACTGTATGGGACTTTACGTCCCAATAATTCACTTTCTACTGCAGGAAGATTTAAAACGCTTCACAAAGCAACACAACCGGGCGGGTTCCAAGCAGCAGGTTCTTCTGAAAGGGGAGAGGTGGCGGCACGTGGCACGTGGAGGAGCCAGCCAGTTCCACCAAGCAAGTGCCAGTCCTTGCTTGTGGCTCTCCACATCACAGAGTCCAGCTCCTTCCATGCAAAGGGTGAAACATGGTAAGGAACAGGAATGCTTGTATGTAGACCGTTGCTTTCTAGCCATAACCAAAAAAAAAAAAAAATCCACCCAGGAGACAGGAAACATATTTATCAAAGAATAATGATGTTGTCTTACAGAGGGTAAACAAAGAGGAAAACCAATGACACTACATTATAGAACTCCAAGATGAATATAGACTATGAATACCACTGAACATGAACACAGTGCAGAAGAGAGGGGGAAAGGCTGGTAATGTATTCTACAGCCAACAGTCCCCCAGCTATCACAACAAAACATGTACACATTCGGTTGATCTTCAAAACCTACAGCCTCGTAGCCCCCGTCTATTCCAGCTGATGGGAGCCACAGCAGCAATTTGCAACTTCGTGATGTGATAAATGGAATTTCTTTGTTTTGATTTTTAATTTGCATATTTACTCAGATATGACTTAATCTTAATTAGTTCTCCCTTTCTATGTGGGTGTGTTTTTTTTGTTTGCTCAGTTTTGGAAAGCAAGTAAGATTTGGTTCCCGGCAAAATAATTCTGGGGTTTTTGCTGACTTAATGTGAGGAGAAGGAGAAGGGAGCCCAGTGCCTCCTTACATGTCAGCATAACTGGAACTTTGTGGGATGACTGGAAAACACTTATTTCGGGTGCCTACTGTCAGCCCCTAATTCTGAGGCAGCCTGCTAGGTCACAGCTGGACAGGAACCTCCCAAGTCAGCTGTCCTGCTGAGCCACACCTCAGAACACACACCCCGTGGCTGTGGTGACAAACTGTAGCTACACACCGTATGTGGGGATGAGCGGCGATCCCTCTTCCATACGTAATTCTCATCCGCTTGTACATGGACTTCCAGGGAATGGAGAAAACCACAGGATCCCAGAGTAATTTCTAGAGGTTTTTCACTCACATTTTGCTTGCGTGGCAGGTCACTCACTCTCTGCGCATTCTGCTGGCTGGCTCAAAATAGAACGTTTCATTTTTTCCTGCTGGAAAGAACGGGCACTGACAACTGTCCCTCTTAGGGAATCTGTGACTACTGCTCAGGGTTTCTGCTTGACCTTCACTTGACAGGCCTCGCAGTTGCAATGCATTACAGAAGGAAGTGGAGCATTTATTTTTTTTTCCCATATTGCTCCTCTCACTCTTGAAATCGGTTGCAGCCTTGCCAGAGAGAAACTGGAAGTGAGGGGGGGTTAAATGCACCACATAAAAAAGGAGGAAAAAAGCTGAGGCTGGAGACCACTGCTGGTCATGGACATACCAATGATTCTCTCTGAAGGATGTATCGACAAACAAGCAAACATGTCCTCAGCTTCTCTCTGAAGTGAAAAATAACCTCCCAGCACAATCACCCTGTCTGTAGCCCTGTTTTCTCCTTGTGTTAAACCTTCTCTCCATCGTGGTATGTCCCAATCCTTTGGAAGCTGCCCAAAGCAGGGATGTGGGTGTGTATAACGAGCCAAGCACATCTCTGATACAGTTCATAGACTAAATAAGGCAGGAAATAGCTTTACTGAAATTTTTCAAGCGATGAGACATTCTTGTGTGCAAAGAGAAAACAGAAAAAAAGATTTTTGTCTGATTAAACAGGCCAAGCTCTCCACAGTTACAGCATTCACCTGAAAGAAGAGTGTGGTTTTTCCCCACTCAAGCAGGGACTGGAGACCCCAGAAAGCTCCCTGACCACAATTGCCACCTGTGCAGAAGGGGAATCGCCCATTCCTTTCCAAAGAGGTTCTACCTATTGTGTGAACAGTTACCAGTGCTGGCAAAAAAATCGTTGTGCAGTTTTCAAAGACATGCTGCCCTCTCCATAGTGAATTGGAATTGCCTCGCCCTTCTGGCTTTTCGACATTAAAATTCCACCTACATCCCCAGATCTAAATGGGGTGTGTGGTCTTGCACAGTTTTGCTTTTGAGGAAACCATATGTTTTATTAAAAGCAGGAACACTGCTTCTGAAGGCTTGTAATGAATCTAAAATGAACCTTAAGCAGACACATTTGCAGTAATCCCAGAGTACAATTCTGCCTTTAATTGCTTCATAAAGTAGTATTTTAGGACATAAATGAAACAGCTATGATGCTTGCAGGTAATTACACCTGTAAGAAATACGCTACAGCAACAAGATGCCAGCAAAGAAGGGCTTTAATCTGCCCTTTGTGCCTGGATTCAGTTGCTACAAGGTGCCTCGAACACCTTGTAATGAGTGCCTAATTTCTTCTCTGCCGTTCAGCAGCTCCCCAGACAGCAGCCTGGCACCCTCCTGCCTGAGGAATGCCAGACAAGGATCTGTTTAGTCCCTGACCTCGCCAAGGGAGGGGATCAGCTTTGTACTGATGCAAGATGACTCCAGCTTTAGGAGCTACTGCTTTCCCCTCCATTGTTGCTACACAGCAAACACCAATGATGTTAACTTTGCAGACTCCCAAGGGATTTCCCTTCCCAAAGACTCTTTGACAAGGACTTTTGCATCGCACAACAGCCCCCGAGAAAATGTGTGCTCAGCCCAAGGCACTGCCAGGTGCCCTGGCTTTCAGCCCACCACGGCCCATCCTTTCACCAGCAAGATGAACGCAATTAAACGTGGCCTTGAGTTCTGTTTGCTGTGGCTGAGAGATGTTTGGTCTTGTTTTGAGTGTAAGTTGGGTTTTTTTTTTTTTTCTCCCTTTTTTTCTTCCTGCTGCAAACAGCCAAGAGAAAGGTGTAATTCATCGCTAAGGCTCGAACTAATTAGTTTTTCCAGAAGTTCCCAGGCTAATTGTAGACTGCAATATTTATAATTGATTTGGCCAGATTAGAAATGGGTGTTTGGTGCACCAGTTAGATAAGTAAAGGGCAAATGGGTTTTATTTAGAAGAGAAGGGAAGACAGCTTGTAAATAAAAGGAGAGCACGAAGAGGAAGAAAAAGGCTGACTCCTGGCCAATACTGTCCCCTAATGTTCACTCAGGCTTGCAACAATTGAGCCCTGGGTCAGCATTTCACTTGCATCTACCATAAACTGTTACTGTCCCCAGGAATGGCTGCCTCCAATAGTGGTGAGAAGGTGGCTGATGCTGCTGGAGGAGCAGGGGAGGTGTTGGGTACACACCTCTCATCACGTGTGGTTAGGAAATGGAAAAGCCTCCTACGAACATGGAGAAGCGCGTTTGATTGAATTACACCATGCCATCAGGACAGCTTTGATCCTTCTGTGAAAGATGAGCTTGCAGAGAGGACAAGAAGGCATTTTTCTCCCATTCGGAGGGTACCTGACAGTACATGGCATTCCTGGATTCCAGGCATCTCAGTTCAGGTCCAGGTGTGCCTCTAATGCTAACCAGTAACATTCACACAAGCTGGTCTTTCAGACTCACAGGATGGAAAAGCTGTTGAGAAGCCAGAGGCTGTGGATTCAGTCTTATGAACAATCATTAATTTCCTCCTAATGGAGGACCAATCTATATATCAGAGCAGGGCAAACACTGCATCTTTAGCATTCTTATAGCTGTAGGCTTGTAAGCATTAATAAAACCCACTGACTTGAACAGATACAAGTCAGCCACGAAATGAAGCTCTGGCAGTTGCTGCAGACCCCAAACATAATGAGTTTTTCTTCTCTCACCCTTACACCGTTCTTAGGTTTTGCCTCTTTTTTCCTTTAAATACATTTACATTTCAGCGAAGGAAAGCACCATCCTGTGGGTACTTTATGAGAGATTTGTGAACTGGCACATTCATTTTGGTTTGTGACGATGTTTTCTTTCACATAGTGCAATACCTGGCTTGGACAAAACACTCATAATTCTGTTAATCTGCTTCTTGCAAGGGCAGACATGAACAGAGCGGCTGCATCCCCATCACCGCCGACGAGCTAAACCAAGGTACTGAGTAAAATCTCCTCTTATTATGGGGTGAAGTTAAGCATGAACACAAGGATGGAAAACTCTGGCTGTACCTCCACTGACATACCAACAACCTGTCAAATTTCAGTCACACCAAACAAGTTCAGCCGCTCCGCCCAAGCTCATTCACCCAAACCTGGCATCCAGCACCAGCTTCTGCGTTAATTCCGTGGGGATATGAGAAATACCTGAGGAAACCTTGAGACCTGACTGCCCATATCTGTACAGCACTATGTTCTTGAGATTCGGGCCAAAATCCCAGGCACCAGAGCTCAAGCCCTGGGACACAAATTTTAAGCAAGTCGAAGAGCTTTTTGAGAAGTGTCTGTGACATATTTGTGTGATATATTCAGGCACCGTTGGGAAGCTGAGGTTTAGAGTGTCTTGGGAAAGCAGAGGCCAAATCTTGCTTTTTAGATCCGTATTACACTACATCTTGGTGCTTCTTTAAGGGATGGTTCACTCTCAGATCCACTGTGATCTTGTCATAGTCATTAAAAATGAGATATACTCACAGGAAATAGAAGTCAGCAGATACAAAATAGATGGAATAATATCCATCCACCAGGCAACACAATCAGTGGCTTAGATTTAGAGTTTAAGGATCAGAGGAAATGCTTCCAAAACAGGTAAATTTTGGCTTTCTACAGCTTAAGCTTCCTATGGAAATATAAGCAGTCAAGTCCCCCTGTATGGGAAGATATTTACTGAGACTACCAGAACTCATTAGGATACTAAATAATGAAAGAGTTGCTGAAAATATGATTTTGAAAGTGTTTGGGAGCTTTTCTCACGGTGTCTCTATCTCAAGCAATTTCTTCTCAAAAAGATAATCATGTTATTGATGATACTTAGCAGTCCAGCCAAAGTAATACAGGAAGATTATTGGAATCCTTGTAATTGCTTTTAGATGCTTCCAGTAGTTGAGATATTGGCACTGTACGGGGGAAAGAAATGTGCAAAGATTTTGGCTTAGATGCTAAAAAATTGTACTGCTGAGGATAAAGAACGTAAAGGCAGGCAGGTTCTCCTGGGTTCTTGTTTCCCTTGGTGCTCTTTCACATAATTCCACTGACTCTATCCAAGTTTCATAATTGCTTCTATATATTTAATTTCAAAAGTCCAAGTTTCATATGTATATATCCCTTAGTTCTCTCTGAGCGACTTAAAGGATTTGGGATTTTGAAAGCAAAATGTTTTAAGATGGCCAAGGCATGTCTAGACTGTGCCTTAGTTACATATCTGTCCTACGTACAAGGTATTTTTTGGGTCAGATAACTACACATGCAAATATCTGTTTGCACAGCAGATGACAGATAGATATCCAATTACTTGACTGAACTAATAATCGCTGTAAATTAACGAGAAAAAAAACTCCTGGTTGCTAGTTTTTCTTCATAAAAATGCATTTTTAGCTGATACCCACTCTGATGTTTCAGACAATCTATGACAGAGGTGTATATATTTGTCTGTGTGTGTAAATAAGTTTAAACAAGCCCATAAATACATCACCATCCCTCATCTACCTTTCCTTAAAGACAGATAAATAATAGAGATATAGGTACACACATTGCATACGCACAGCCAGACACCCACACATGCACACAGTGACGTGGTTTGTGCTGTACTCAGAGCACAATTTTCATTACAAGACATAGGAGGTCTCAGGAGATGCTCCTGCAGCTCCCTGAAAAGCAACAATAGGCGATCACTGAACCTTGATGCTGTTGCATTCAAGTGGAAGCAACCTGAGGGAAAGAGCTGGTTGTGACCAGAGCAAAGCAATTCTTTGACTCCAGTCCTCAGGTGAGTGTTGGCAAAGCAGGAGCTCACCTGCAAGGGAAATTAGAGCATCTGGGTAGGGCTTGAGACATATTAGGATGGTCAAGAGACAGGCAGGAATGGTTGTGTAAAACATCCAGTGTTGTCACCAGCTGTTTGAGAGCTTAAAGGAAGACTGGCTGAAGTTAAGATCTTGGATTCTCAGTAAGGAAATCAGGACATTTTCCTATTCCACACAGACCTGACTCATTCTTGTACCTCTTAAAGTGAGGAATACCTGTTTTAGAAACACCTCTGCACAGATCATTTTCTTTCACAATCTTGTGCTTCAAATGGGTAAAGAACAGGTGGGACTAAAAATACTCGACTCTGGTAAAGAGAATTATTCTTGTTCTGAAGCACTCTGAAAGGGGACAGGGTATGGCACCGCATGGAGGTTCAACAGCTGTTTTTCCACTGAATTCTGCTCTTAAGGAAAGGCTTCAGACACATCTCAGCTTAAGGGCCACAGAAAACAATTCTTGGAGTACACTGAAGGCAGGTAAAGCCAACATGAAGGCAAAGGCTGGAAGCCTAAGAGGTTCCAGGTGATGAATATCAGTCAGCAGGGCCACCTCTCAAAGTAACTTTACCTCTGCAAGGTCCTGTGTTATCACAGATTTCTTGGAATGGATCCAACACAAGTCTGCAAAGTCATAATCCCCGTTGAAGTTAAGCATCTCATCCGGGGATGCTTATCATAACTGATCTGAGAAATCTCCTGTATTAAAAAGTTCTGAGACTAATATGAAACTTTTGTTCTCTCGTCCTTTCCTGAGGAGAACAAATATGTTTAATCAATATTGTAGCTGGGGGTGGGAGAGAAAGAGACTCTGTGTGCAGCCATAAGAATGAAAGACAACGAGGGCAAGGTCACAGAAATCTATTGTGCCTTTAAAGCAGATTGAAGTGGGGTTTATAGCAGAAATATCTGATGAAGTATGTGTGATCATAAACAATCAATAATAGATCCAGCTTAAAACTTCAGCCTCTGCCCTCATCCTAAATCTCTTCTCAGACATAATGAGATTCAGATAAAACAAATCTGAGCACTCATGTTCAATATATTTCAAAACATTCTGATCAATTATGTTTTTATCACCATATGGAACCAAATCCAAAACCTTGCTTAACCTCGCTCATTACACAGCTGATTTGCATATGCTTTGGACTCCATTAAGGACAACAAAAAATGTCATCTATTGCATATAAAAGTGGCAACTCTTGCTAATTCCCTGCTCTTGCCAAAGCCCTGCCAGATGTTTCATGAAGAATAGCAAATATTTCATTATGTTCTCCCTGCTTCCTAAAATTTGTCTGTCAGGAACTGCAAGGATGAACAAGAAAAACAGCAGGCATGGAGAGCTGACAAAAACACGAAGCATCAGTTTCAACCTATTTCAGAGCTCAAACAGGGTTTTAAAGGGATTCTTCGTGCCAGGAGGACCTTCCAGCCAGGAACATATGACTCCCAGTAAACAGAGGGAAGAGGAAAAACAACGACCATTTACTCTGATCTAAGGAGACAGCATTGCCTTGCAAAAAGAACAGAGTAAAGCACATATAAAAGTTGCCGTTGCTGTTTGTTGCGCAATAGATCTCCAAATTCTTTTCTGTGTTCCTGTTGTAGGTATTTAATAGTGTTTCACCTGTATACCAGTTTTCAAATGAATCCATTTGCAGCTTGTAGCATCTATCAACTCCCAGCAGGGAGCAATTTTTAAAATCGCTGTTAACATGAGTATTTTCTGAATATTTTATAAAAATCAATTTTCAAATGCCTGCCAAAATATTCTATGTGTTTTACCTGAAAGTTGCAATTACATTTTTTTTTCTTTTTTTCTGGATGTGAATATGTGTGTCTATATTTATATATGCTTACATAAATTCTTAAAAGAATTCTAGCACACCATGGAAGCAAGCATATTCTGAGTGAAAGCTGAAGAAACATAAACTGACAAAAGTATTCATTTAATTATGGCAAGACATGTATTTGGATGGATGGGGCAAATTATAGCACAGCTTGCCGAGCAGTGGAACAATCACTTTATAGAGAACCACCCTGAGCATTTAACATCGCTCTCTGATTTACAACTAAAAATGATAAAAGGTCAGTTCTTGTGTGCAGAGTAAGTGACTGAAAAAATATGTACAGCCTGTACATCAGAGGAAAATTAAATCATGAGGTTAAAACACTTGGTTTTCAAAGATACAGGTTCTGCACTCGGTGGGCCCGCAGTCGCTGTGAGCAAACTGCTTTTCTCTCTTTGCCCCAATTCTCCAATGACGTGGACAGAGAAGGCTCCATCCCTCCACGTGTCTGTGTGGCAGAGCCAAGGTGTGTCTGAAGCATTCCATCACCTGCCTAGCCTAAATGAGGGTGCAGAGCTCGTTAATTGCCTCTTTTATGTAAGTGCCCTTCTCTCCTCTGAAAGCAGTGACAAAAAGGGTGCTTAACCTTGCCGAGCAAGGTCCAAAAAGGTGCTGAACCTTGCTGAGTTTGGTCCAAAAACTCCCCTCAGCAAACCAAGACTTCAGTAAAGGAGCAAGTTTCCAGATCCATTGGGGACAGAAGTCAGTGTTCGTGATTCTGCCAGACAGGAACGAAGAGTTTAGCTGCAGGAATGATCAGGATGTAGGACTCCTGCTGACATCAGGAGGAGAGAGAGGTGCTCAGTGACACCAAGGATTAGCTGCCAGATCATCTTTTGAAAGAGAAACGCTGTAATCCTTGCAGTACTGAAAACAAGTAACATCATAAAAGTGGAGGGGAGATTATTTGGATGGGAAAGAGTGAGCTGAAAGCTGCCAGATTTTCTGTACCCAGCGTGGCCTCTGATTTTAAACAGCCCAGCATTCCTGGCTGCCAGATCCAGCTCAAGCAAACAAAGGCTGAGGACTTGTGCACGCTGGTTCCACTGGACCTGAAAACCTCATTAGTCACAAAATCTTTTTTTTCCTGGCATTTGCCTTTGCAGTTATCTTTTCCTAGCTCCTCATTTTGTCTCTGCTTCAGGAAGCTGCTTATTGCACCAATATTAAGTGACATCTGCTCTTCTCATGGCGGATTCCGTCTTCCAGGAAGCGAAACACCAGGAAAAGACCAGGTTGTGAGTTGTTCTGGCTCACGAATTGTCCCCAAGGCATGGAAAGAGCCCACAAAAATGATATTTGCCAGCGCAAACAGCACAAGTCCAGGTGCTAGAATAGACAAATACACCTCACAGCAGGGATGCATTTGGGAAGGTTGTATTCATGGACACATACAAGGTTCTTGATCGATGTATTCCATGATAGAATCTCTTGTTCCTTCTTCACCAAATCACGATGGCCTCATTTTCCCCACAGCCCTTTCCGCTGCACCAGCAATAAGCGGGTGCCCCCACAGCAACACTCCGAGTGCCAGTAACACACAACCCCTAAAAAACCCCTGTATGCTGCTGAGGCACCCAGGCTCCTGGAAAGATGGGGATAATAGAATGGTGGAGCAGCTGCAGCCAAGCCAGGCTGCTGCTGACTTTACCCTGAGTTTCCCAGGATTACGCTGGACTTTCTCCTTTTCTGCACAGCCAACCGGCAGATAAACTGTGTCAGATTTAATGGTGCATGATACAGGCAATTCAGTATCAAGGAGAGGGGAAAAAAAAAAAAGGCATTTCTGAGGAAAGATGAGTTATCAGCTCAGCTCAAAAAGCAACCTATCAAGAAACACTGCCAAGGCGACTTCAGAAATCTATAATTTAGGTGTTACCTTAAGCCTGAAACTTTGTTTGAAAACTTCATACAAGCAGGCTGGCAAAGCCCAGGAGGATCAGACCAGCTATCAGTCCAGGTGACAGAGTAATACACTTAGTGTATATCAAGTGCTGTGCACATGAAAGGCACAGGAAAGATGGCAACATTATACAGTTTTATCCTGCAAGGAATCAAAGCTGTTATTACACAGCAGTTTTCCAAGGGCTATTACACTCCATTGCTTACCCACCAATCAGCTCACCTTACTGGGCTTCCCAAAAATATGAATCACTTTTAAATAACAATACATTTACTTTACATACAAGCCTTGCAGCCTGAAACACCCCATACTGCTTTCTGAAAAGGGAAGCAGCCCAGAGATTTATCAGGAACAGGGCTGCTGATGTGCAGGGAGCTGCTCCAGCATGCTCCAGCTGAGCAGCTGAACTCCTGAACAGCATCATTCACCACTAATTTTGCAGCCATTTCTGAGGCGGGGAATGACACTTTCCTTTAAATCTTCTCATTTTTAGAACAGAAGATAAAGAATTCTAAAGTCGGTCAACAACTGGTGCAAAAATTTTAAGGAATGAAAGATAGGAGAAATAGGCCCCGTGTCAAAATTTGGCAAAGGTGCAAGCCCTAGATCCCTAATTCTTATTACTCAGAGTATTTCTTGGTTTGCTATTGAATAATGATTGCTGTGCAAGGACAAGCATTTCATGGAATCACAAAATGACCTGGGCTGGAAAGGACCTTAAAGGTAATCTCGTTCCAACACCCCTTTCATGGCCAGGAGCGCTTTCCACTAGATCAGGTTGCTCAAAGCCCCATCCAACCTGACCTCGAATGCTTCCAGGGATGGGGATCCTAATTTGATGATGATTACAACAGCAGTGAGAGCCTGTGGAACTTTTCATGCCAGCATCACACGTTTCCTCCCCAGATGGGCACCGCGGCAAGGCGTGGTGCAAACTGCAGGCACTCCTGGGAGGGTTGAGCCTGCTTGTGTAATTCTGGGGCAGCCTGGGGCTTGGGAAGTGGCAGAGCCAGGTCAGGGAGGCTGTGTACGCTGATCCAGGGCACCCTTAGGCAGACTTTTTCAGCCGTGCCCCCAGGTCTCAGTGGAGGACAGCACGAATCCTGCCAGTTGCCTTTCTCTGACATGCGTGTATTTGCTGCAACTGCTGCCTGAGAGTTTAGGAGGAAAAAGCTCAGAATTAAATCCATTTATGCCATTAGGGTCGTATTAACCTGAGCTGCTAAGGGTGAATTCAATAAGCAATAGGTGTAAATTATGTGCCCAAAGATCTGTGACTATGGAGGAGCCCAGCAAAGCACCCCAAACCCACATCTTTAGCTTCAGAGAGATGCTTCCTTCCACTTCATGTTGTTCTAGACATTCCCAATGCAAGAGAGGTCCATGAGGAGACAATCATGAAAAAAGAGCATTTCTTGAGCTATCTACTCCCTTGCTGCTTCAAAGGTCTCCCCCTCCCTCAGAAGTTTGGCATATCCTTGTCCCACACTACTCCCTATGGTCAGGAAATGCCTGATATTTCACTTCCTACAGAGGGTCTCCTTTGAGATCGATTAACCTAACACTCCTTAAACTCAGACCTTTCCACTTCCTCTGCTGGAGACTTTGGATTTAGATATCTTTGCTCTACTGGAAAATATCCACTGATAACATGCAGTTATTGTTATGAGATACATCCTTAGAGATAGAAACTGGCTGCTAGGAAAGACTGAAATGAAGGGAAGAGGAGAAAACCAAAAATACTGTTCTCACTTACCCTGATAGGGATTTAATCACCTTCCCAGCGTGTCATACCTGAGAGCCCTTGGACAACCTCCTGAACAAGACTCAATTGACACCTATCATGTAAAGCACTTGATTTTCTCACGATAACATTAAGCATCATTACTAGAAATGGATGATACAGTTCAAAGCTAATTTCAAATTTAATTTGAAGCCATTAAATATATATGTAATTGCCTCTTCCCACAAAGCAGCACTTGGGCCCTGAAGGCAGCATCCATAGCAAGCTCAAAGACAGTATGTGGAGTTCTTTCGGTGAGAATTTACAAGTGGGCATGAGATTGAATGATTTATAAAACACATACATAATGCCTCTAATAGCAAGAATTGAAATCAAGCAGTTTGTGACGAGGGCTGTTTTACAGCAATAACTGTAGTGGGGAGGAGGTGCTGTAGGAGGGGAACGGAGGGTTAACGTGCTCATCTCGCCAGTGCTGTGGACCTGAATGTTCAAGTCGTGGAGGAAATAACTGAGCAAACCAACTGTGGCATATTCCAGCAGGATTTTGGGGCGCATCATGAATCCTCAGAGGGTTCAGAGCACAGGCAGACTGTGCTGGACAAGCAGCAGTGGCCTGGAGGATGCCTGCTACCCCTGAGAATGAACTTGTCTGCTTCAAGGGCAGTGCTTGGTAGAGACTGACAGCCTCAAAATGAGCATCCCTGGCACAGAGCTGAGCAACCAACAAAAGGAGAGATCCTGCCAAAGCACAGACTAGAAAATTAGTTATGGAGGTGAACAAAACAGTAGCTGGTACAGAATTTCAGTGGGAATACTGAAAACCTCAGTCTAGAATACAGCAAGGAAATGAGCTCCCTAAAAAGCTCAGGAGAGGCATGAAGTGGGAAGGGCAGACACAGGGAGGGTGAAAAGATGTAAAATATTAAAGTACATGCCCTGCTCAGATGAACTGGACTCTGGCAGCGCCCAGGACTGCTGACCACAGGAACTGCAACAGTATCAGACTCTGTGGAAAGGCCCTCAATTTGATCAGCACCCACCAGGTGTAGGAGCAAGCTGACAGCCTCAGCAGGAACGGGGCTCTGGGTCAATAAGGCAGCTGAGGACAGAAGGGAATGGGATTCCCTACAGGTGCTTGTGGGACAGACACGTCCATAAGGTCAGGCTTTGGCCAGTACAACACAGTGGTGGAAACCATTTTGAAGTGTGTTATCCTTTGGTAAGTCTGGATACAAGATGGGAAGCTCGTATCCAGATTGTGGCCTATTTCCAATTCTGAAATCCAAACGTTATATTTTCATATTTCCTTATCCAGTGTTGCTTCAGCACTTAATTATCTACCTGCTGGCCTGGCCTTTTCTGCCATAGTGGTGCCAGACCATCAATGATGTGTCTATCAGGGTGAAACGAGCTTTGAACTGGGTGATAAATTGTTGTTTTTGTTGCAGCTGCTCACATCTCGTAAATGTTTAAACAGTATAATCGCACACATATCTAGTAGCTGCTTGGTTATGTTTACTTTGGATGAGGTGCTATGAAGTTTCTTAGATGTGTGTGTCAAATATTCATAGATGGCAGGCTACTGAAATATTTTTCTTTAGTATTTATTTATAGACTTTATTTATCAACAGAATCAATCTTTACGTTCCCAGCTGCAGCATTACTTCTTGCCTTACCCATTTTTCCCAGACAGTGCCTGTCTATCTAACAATATCCCTCTTCCTGCAGCATCTATTCACAGAATATCTGTGCAAGGTATCTTCCCATGTGTACTCACAGCATCCATCTCTTTAATTCCAGCTATACATCCACTCCATCTAACGCTCGTCATCTCTCTGAAGCACTTGCTCTCTCTCTCTCCTCACCATCTCTTTATCCAGGCAATGGTATCTGTCTCTCCATAGTGCCTCTCTATCCCTTTCTCTCAGTCACTCACAGCACCAGGGTATAATTATGGATTTTGGACCACAAGAGGTTTCCTTTTGGTTTTTTTTTTTCCCCCCAAACTGGGCTCACAAATTGCCAGTTAATTTATTTGTTTTTACGCGAAGGCTGGATGTGAGGAATGAACTCCGGGAGGGTACAAGTGCCTTTGGGTCAAAGACTCTTTCCCAGGCTTATTTGCTTCCCTGCTGTTTGTGAGCTGTTCACTGCTGTGAGAGCTGCTGTTATCTGAGAAACTCATCTTCAAACAAAGATGCTGCAGTGACTACTGCCTCCCTGTTCCCTTCCCTTTTCCCCTTTCCAATTCCCTTTTTCTCCTCCCATCTTTCCTCTCTTCCCTTCCCCCCAACACTTAGCATCCACCACTCCCAAGTTTTTCCCTTCCCTCCTTTTGCTCGCTTGGCATTCTGAGGATGTCAAGTGAAAGTCCCTCCCTATTAAAAATTCACTGTCAAATAAATATTAACGCAGGGGGGAAAAATCCATTTGGCTCTGTGTGATTTATCGTGATCTGCAACACAAGAACCAGGTTTCATGGCCTATTTACCCACTTCACAGGGGTATAAAGGACTTGGTGACCCTCAGCTCTTGGAAACCCCATGATGGGGAGAAATTCCCTCCTCGCCATCAGCCTGAATGAGATGGGCAGGGAAACATTCTCAGGGCAAGAGAGGAAGGATGTAAAAACTAAAATCTCTCCTTGTTTTCTTTCTTTCTTCCTATTTGTTTCTCATCCAGATGAACTGTGACAAGAACAGTACAAAAGATGGTCAGGTCACGTAGAAATTATCAAAGAGGAGAGGAAAGGAAAAAAGAAAAGGAAAGAAAAAGAAAGAAAACAAAGCAAAGAAAAAGAAAGAAATCACAACAAATTATGACAGGAAAGGAGGGAGGGAAAAGCTTCCATGTCTCTGGTTTTGGTTCCCTGCGCAAGGACCCCGGCAGTTCATAATTTTTCTTCAGGCAGGGCCAGTATGGTTCAACAGCAGAATAAAACATGCAGTAATTAATGAATAGCTTCACAGTTTTATGGATAGGTTTAACTCTTTCCCTTATTTAGAGCTGCTGGAAAAGACTGAGACAGATGCAAAGCACAACAACATGAATTAATTGGCATCGACGTGGAAGGAGAAAATTATATTTTCACTGAAGTGAGCAAACTTGCTAATAGCTTATGGACTTCAGAGGGGACCCAGATTTCATTTGAAGAGTAAAGATGTTTCCCCTCCCACCACAGTTTGCCATGTCTGCGTAGGCTACCGGCTATGACTACCAGCCAGCGTCTTGATTCCTCCACGGCAAAGGATGGGAATAACTGCGCTCCCAGGAGTGGCAATCTGCCAAATGATGACTAACCCTCGGGGAAGAAGAGTCAATGCAGCTTTCAGAGGAGAGGGCAGAAGAATAACCCACCATTCCCCTTCCCTATATTGGTTGGGACTGCTTAATAGTGTTTTAAACATGTAACATCCATGAAGGAGACAAGAACTGTGAGTGGGGAAAGCTTCCGCACAGGAGCAATCCATGAACACATCAACAGGTCCACAAGAGAGGTCTGCAGTTAGTGCTTGTCTCACAAAGAAAGAAGCTTCTGCCATGCCCAGACCCACGGCAAGGAGCAGAGCAAGAGGCAGCAGTGGAAGAGGGAAAATGGAGAACGATGAGATCGGGGGTCAGCTGCTCAAGAGGTTTTGTGTCTCTCTTCATGTTCACCCTTATCACGGTGCGAAGACACAGTGTGAACCACTGGAACGGGATGTGGAGACACTCCAAAGGTAGATCAGAAAGAGCGATCCATCTTGTCTGACTTGTCTAATTTACTTATTGTGAGCAGATGGGTTATGAGGTCTGCCATCAGTGATGAATTATATTCATGATAAGTCATTCCCAGCTAATGAGGATCCATTATCATTATCTGCTAAGGAAGAGTAATGGCTTGCCAAGAAAGAGTGGGGGTTTCACAGTTTCCAGGGAGAACATTCTGGGCTGGTAGCCACCTGGCAATTGAATTTTCAGGAAACTGAAAACTTTCCAAGACGGATACCTTCTGCTTGTTTCAAGCCTTGGCTTTTAATTTCTTTGGACAAGTTCAGGAGACGGAATGCAAAAGGAGGTGGAGGAGGAGGAGGAGGAAGTGAGGGAAAATAGTAGTAACTGTGTCTGATAAGACTGTGATTAAATCAAGGTCTCACTCTAATTACACTGCATTTAAATAAATTTTGCCTAGTAAGTAATTGTAATTAAACTGCAATTAAACATGTATTTATATCACCATTTCCTCCCCTGCACAGCTGTCTGTTTCCACCTCCTGTTGTTGCTGTCTACCTGCCAAAACCTCTGAATTATCACAGGGGACTTTACATTTCCTTGGACTTCCTGGAGGAGATGTTGTGGGGGGCAAGGCCTGAGGCTCCCCCAGCAAGAAGCTAAAAGGAACTTCTGTTTCCAAGCTGTGTTGGAAGAGAGGTGCAGCTGATGTGGTGAAAAGCTAGACCTGAGGAAAAGGTTGTGAGGGGCAAAGATAGGGATGAAAGGAAGTCAGCGTCTCTTTTCCTCTCAGAGGAACTTGAAAGGGGACATATTTTCACCTCTTTGAAACTTCTTCACACTTGGGCTAGAAATGAAGCTATCCTTCCCACCTTCTTCAGAGCGCCTTTGTTACGAGTCTCTTTCCTAAAGCCCCAAATCTCTGTTTACAGCATCAGGTTTGTGCATTCTCCTACATGACCTGGAGGAAAAGAGCTCACTCACCTACACAGCAGCACCTGCAGGTGAGAGTCCAGAGCTCAGAATACAACTCTTGAGCTCTGTTTTCAGCTTTTTTAGGAGTATTCACTAACTCTAACTGTGTCTTAGTTTCCTTTATTTGCTGCTCTGAGCTACCTATACATAACAACCCTACAGATGGTCTTTAAAGTTTACTGCAGTTCTCAACAATTGGGTTAGGAAAGTCTGTTATGAAAAAACAGGAGGTTCTAGCTATTTAAAATGAAAGCTAGTTCCTGTTAGGAACCTGAAGGCGGTAAGGAAAGGAGAAACAAAAGAAGAAATAAACAGCTAAAGGGAGAGTGATAAAAATGAGAAGGTGAACGCATATCACAGCACGAAGAATGCCCGGGGCTAACAAAAGCAAACTGGTTTCTCTGCCTTACCTCCCTCCTCATCAGAGATGATGGAAAACATCTCCATTTGTGCCTCTGCTCTCACAAAGCTCTAATTAAGGGACTGGAGAAATACCACCGTCACCCTCATCTGTTTGTGTTCAGTTGCTGAAAGGACACCATGCATCTCCCTGACAGGTAGTCATTACAGCTTGGTATGGGCACCCCTCCTCCCAGCAGAGCACCGAGCCCTCAGTTAAACACCTCCAACGAGATCTTCGATGTGTTTCTGGTGCTCCAGGGAGGTGAGCCGTGAAGCACTTATCATGGAAATCACTGCTGGCAGGGAAAGGGCAGCTGATGGAGCAGAGACTGCATTCTAGACATGTTGCAAAGCAAATGGGAGAATCCACATGTAGAAATGGGAGGTGTCCAGAAGTGCATATGGACACAATGTATATAATAACAAAAAAAAAAAGCATTATTATCCAAAATTCGTTAAACAAATCTATTTCGTTACCGGCAATTTCCACGTGACTGCTATGTTACAGGCTGTGCTCACTCCCTCCCTCTCTTCCTTCAGACATTTCTGTTTTCTCTGTGATTAACTGGTCTCAGGAAGGTCCTTATGGCAGTGTTTGGTGGAAAAAAAACAGAACAAGCATCTCAAGCTTGATTTTATGATGTGACCAATAGTCAGCCTGATCTGGAGTAATCTGTCACGTCAAAGAATATAGATCCCAACTCTGTGACTCTCAATTTCTTTCCAAACCTTCCTTTAACCTACAAACCTCAGTTCTACTCTCATAAATAGGAGACAAAAGCAATACTAGTGGAGTGACATTAATCAGAGGAAGGATTGGACATTACTTTCCCTGCAGACTCACTCGGAAATCATTGTTTATTTATCGGTTTGTTCAACAACATCGTTCACTCATAAACAGTCTGATCTAAAGGGTATCCTTTCCACTTTCTAAATGAAAGGGGAGGAAGCCCCCAAGGCTGTCATCACCCACAGTTTCCCCTCACGGCATCCTTTTTAATCAGGAAACAGTGAAAGAAATGGCACCATTTTAGGGTACACGAACTGCTGCCCTTTCCCTTTGGCAAAGTGCTGCGCACAGAGACAAACCATCGAGTACACAACTACTTTCAGTTTGATTCAGCTCAACTTAGAGGTGCAGTCGAAGGAGGAAAATGACTGTCACAGGTCAAAACCCAAACCTTCCTTTCTCTTTAATGGCTCTGTGACTGCCTCAGGCTTTTTGTTTTCACTTACAGTGAACTCCATTCTGCCAGCAATTTTGTTCTATTAGACAGATGGAATAATGTGAACAATTATCACCTCTGTGTGCATTCTCTGTCTCTCTATTTTGATGTAAATACATCTATTTGCAATCATGGATGGCCTTCAACCCCTTTACAAGAGACCTAAGACAGATCTTTTAGAAACGGCTTAGACAAGATTCTTCTGAACATTTGGGACTCAGTGGAGATATTCAAGAGCCGTCTGGATGCAATCCTCTGCAGTGTGCTCTAGCATGACCCTTCTTGAGCAGGGAGGTGGACCAGAGAACCCACTGTGGTCCCTTCCAACCTGACCCATCCCGTGTCCAGCAGCATGGGCAGAATTCAGGAGAAGACCTTCCCATTTCTGCCTCTGCCTGCCTGCCACATCCATCAGCCATCGGATCCAGGCTGTGCTGCCAATGCTCTGTGCACAACTGCAGACTCTGTCACCTCCACAACCGAGCATTCCCATGAATCCTCCCTTTGGCTGGCTTATTGGAATCACAAAAGGCCACGGGCAAATTAAAAACGAGACCAGTATCCCTTCCCTTGTGGATTATTTGCTCTGGAGGAGTAGGCAGCACTAACAAAAATGTTTCAATGCAGGGGCTGTTTTCTTCTCAACGGCCCACTAGACTGGTCATTTTTACACACTAGAGCATGATTGACATTCCTAGTCCTAGGAAAAAAAATGTTTTGCTGATTTAGCCACGGTAGGAAGAAGGGTCTAGTTCTGAGCAAAATCCAGATATTCAGCCTGAAATCTCAGCGAGGAAAGCTGTGAGAGGAGGGGGAAAAGCAGAAGAGAAATCCTCAAAAGATAGAGGCAGAATGCTGTGAGACATGATCCCTCATTCAGCATGCAGATGAGCTTGCCAGGCAGGAAGCAAAATGGAGAGAAGGTGTCTGACGCATCACGTGCCACCTCCGCTGTCACTCACACGCTTTAATTACCCCTAAGTCAAGTGCAATAGCTTCCCCAGCCCTGAAATGCACGCTGCCTCTCTCCTCATACACATAATAAGGCCTGCAGGGATTTCAGAGACTTTAGCCTTGCGCGTCTCATTGCTCTGATCCTGAGGTTTCTTTTAGCATAAAATCAGCAGAAAAGCATTGAGAGGCACAGCCTTATTTTAACAAATCCCTACCCTGCTTGCCAAACCTGTGTGAGTCAATGAGTGCCCAGGACTGTGATTTGGATTCTCTTGCACGGGGTATATTTGTGTACTGCTGTTTCCATATGTCATTGTGTACTTGTTATGCTGCTTGTAACTCCGCTGGTGCCCACACAAGGAAGAAGCCCCAGCAGAAAACCTGCAATATTTCTAATTTTAATGAGATTTCTAGGAATGGGAAAAACCTTTTGGAAGGAAAAAAAAAAAAAAAAGAATCTCCAAACACCTGTCCCCTTCCCAGATACCAATCGAAATTAGTTCCTAGAGGAATTCAGGTCATGAAAATTTAGCTGAGCTCTCTTTTTTTTTCCCCCTGTTTCTATCTCTGGTTCTTGGCCTTCAATTTGTTAATTACTGTGGGTGACATCCAAGGAGACATGTACAAAATGAAGTATTAAACCACCATAAGAGGGGAATTAGTCTCAGGTAGTCCAGCCAATCTACAATGGCATCTGGTCTAAACAAAATTGTGTGGCTGCCCCTCAAATCTATGAAGGGAGTTAAAAGATACATTGCAACCATAGGTAAATAAAGTTAATAATTTGATCATCTTTCAGCAGCCTCTTCCTCTCTTCATGAACTACAGAGGAAGGTAGGTAACCAGCTCTATTTAGACACCCAAATTTTACAGCCAAAGGCTATATTTTGCAAAGGTTTGTGCTGCTGAGAAAACATGCCCCAAGGAGAAGTTTGAGCAGAGATAGATGAAGGATATTAAAATGGTCAATGAAGAAAGAGATGAGCCTAAACTATTAAATCTATATATTCCTGTGAAGTTCAGCACCAGGGCTGTCTGAATATCCTGTGTCCTGAATTTTGGATATATATCACTGAAATAGGGAAAGTCTAGGGCAGGCAAAAGATAAGCAGAAAAAAAATCTATGTTGGGCTTAGGTATTTATTTGCTTTTCTCTGCCCAAACAATGGATGCGTCACACGCAATGCAAAGTGAGAGCAATCCTACCCCCAAAAAGCTTGCACAGGAATGGCTGGAATATAAAAGCAGTATGATAATATATTAAGTGACAATATAGTGCTATCCTGAAAATTTCAGCCTGTTGGCCAATTATGAAAGAAACTAAGAATCTAAAAAAACTAAGAAACATGATGTGTGGTTCCCTGGCTTAACCTTGCAGGATATTTGTTGTCCCATCTGAATATAAGGAGATGATCCTGAGTCCAGGTCGAGCAGTCCTTGAGGAGGACACCTGGAATAAACATAGTTCCAGTGGAAGGCGTGGGCTGGAGTTTTGAGTTCATTTTTGTGAATAAATGAAACCAGAAAGCTGCCACCTGCTTGGGATGCATTTGAAAGTAGGGAGAAAGATAAACATTGATATCATAAACATTGATAAAGCTTATGATATTATAAAAACCCTATCCTTTAACTTGATTCCCATCTTGGAGGCATCCACAGGAAACTCATCTACAGGAGGGATCCGAGAAAGGAAAGGGCAAGGAATTAGGGAATCTTTTCTACAACCACTAGAAAAGAAGCCCATTAGAACGTGGGGGGTGTGAAAAGGTTTTGAAAGCTGCTTTTTAAAAAAATTAAGATTGCAGCAGCCCTGTTGGTACCTCGCTTTTCTCTGTTGAACAAAACTCCAACCCCTTCCCATTCTAAATCTAGTTCAAAGCTCTCCAGTCAGCTTGTTGACCACGACCCTCTTGCACGCTTGCTCATTTTGTGCCCACACCTGAAACCTGAAGAGGAAGAGGTGTGTTGGGGGAGGATGATGGTCCTCTCACAGTAGTGGGGACAAATCCACCACATTCACAGGCCACATACTCATCATATCTATCCGCTGCTACCACCTACTTCACTTCTGACCGCATTCTGTCCACGTTAAAATAAATGCTGCTGTGATGATGAACAACAACTGGTGAGCGTGACACGTGACTGCTGACCTCACACATGCACCCACAACACGGAGCAGAAGAGATTTCTGTGAAACGTAGGGATAAAATGGACAGCTCGCTCATGATGTGGAAAGCAGTCTGGCGTGGCTTGCAAGAACTCACTGAACCTACAGGAAGAATTCATCACCCGCCGTGGTGTGTTCAGTTCTGGTTCTGAAGTGCTGTCGCCTGAGCATCAGCGCTGCACATGCCCCCCGTGCGTTTCAGATCCACGGGTACGTGACTCGAATATTTCCCTTCCCGTTTATCTTGCTTCTCAGGAATGCTGAGCACAGTGTGAAAAATCAGCAGGAGCAAGGAATTCTCAGCGAATTTGAAAACAATGCCACAGGTAGGTAAACATCCGAGGCAGGAACGAGCAGCCAAACATCAGCTTCTTGACTCGTTGGAATATTTGGTTTGTTATTTTTACATATGCACATGCCGTAACGCCTGTTTATCTGTTTGCTGCTTGCCCAATGAATCTCCTGTGCCTCCTGTGCCTCCTGTGCCCCAGCTATGATTAATTTCTGAATAATTTCATGAAAAGCAAATAGCATGTTTCCAGATCCACACGCTTGTCTGATATTACCGGGCACTTCATCATTTGGAGGCAATTTTTTCCCACTTGTCTCAATCTTCCCTTTCCCTCCATACATGTAAAACCATTGCCCCTACATTCTGACCGCTCAGAGATTACAAATCATTTTAAGTGGAGGAGAGGTTGAGCCCCAGCTTTGTGCTTGATGCATTTTGTTTAAGTTGCTCGTGCTGTTTCAACATCTGTCATATCCTCCACAGCAGTGCAATCAAACTGTCAGGGCTGAGTGAAGTTTTGCTGATCCAATCTGCTCCTTCTGTGATTCCTGTCAAAAGCATCAGGAGGTGGCAGATACAGTTGTGTGCTCTTTAAACAACAGATCTTTATTTTTGCACATTAAAGGAACTGTTATTGTTTGTTTCTCTTAGGCTCACAAAGCGTGTTCAGATGGGGCTGCAATCACAAACCAGACTGCACTTCCCGGGTTCTTCTGCATTCCTACGGCTCCCCAGGTTTACCTCCCACCCTCTCTTGTGAGGTCAGAGCACATAAATATCTCTCAGTCTTGCTGGTCTCTGTAATTCCACAGCACATCTTGGGAGCACCCAGGAGGAAGTTACTTTGTGGATCCTGCATTATTATTAATGAGGTAATTAAACCAAAGGGTTGTATGGAAAGGGGAAGAGTCATATTTTAATAAGCTCCCTTCTGGATACTGCACTATGAGTTGCCAGATAAATGTTATTCCCTGTTAACTATACCAAAAGGATGTGATACTAATTGATATTATTGATACTAATATCACTAATCACCTTGACTAAAAGGACAGGATGTTCTTTCATCAGTTAAAATGGATGTACCTTTGATGTACCTTAATAACCGAAAGAATTTGGAAAAAAAATTATTCCATTTGGGCTCTGTTAATATGCAGCATGTATTTTTAATCAGCTTTCCAGCATGATGCACCTTTTCACACTTCTGACTGAAGCCTTAAACTCGTGCTGTGAAATGGAAACTTACGGTTTTATCGTTTAATAAAAGGAACCTGGATCTGAGGTGAATCATATGGTCCTGCCCCATTTCTGTGCTGGCCTCATAGCCTATGGCTTTCCCATCAAGGTAGAAAGTCTTCTAATTACAGCAAAGCACCAATGGAAAATGAAACCTAGGATGCCATTGTGCCCTCTTCTCTAATACTCATATTGGCTGGTGACTCCTGCTGCGATGAAAAATCAGGTTCAGAAATGCTTTGATTCATTAAAGAAAAAACTTTAAAAAAAAAAAAGATAAAAACTCTAAGATAACAGACTTTTGTTCCCTAATACATTTGCTTCTTTAAAAATCTCAGTTTCCAAACCTAGCTGACAGGAAAACATATTCAACTTTCCATGATCTCTCCTTACTCCCTTCCAAAGCATCCCAGCCAGGGACTGGATTATTCTCCCTGGAGCAAAAAAGAAATCTGAAGTTCCTGGCAGAGAGGAATCCTGTGCTGCCCAATGGCATGAAAAAGGATTGGCTCCAACTTCCAGCTTGGATACAGAACTTCAAAACACTCACCAAGTAAACCCATAGACTAATGGCAAATTAAACTCCTGAGTCCAAATGCACAAGGTTCAGGGCTCTGAAAATCCCGCATGGTACATGGTTGTCATCAGTAGGAGCTGTTCTCTTCTACCTTCTACAACGGCTGTTCTGTAACCCACCCTTTCCAGTTAAAGTTCTCAGTAGATCCCAAGACAACAGTCTCCCAAGGAAATGCAGTGAAAGGAATGGACACTCAGAGTATGCTTCTAAAATTATTTCTTATTTTACCCAAACAAATATCATACAATAATATTTCCAAGGTAATAGAAGAGTGAATGGCAGCACTTCCACGGGCTGGAGGCTTAGCAGGTTGGATCTGCCTGGGAGGGCTGTTGCAGCTACTGATTACACATCTTCTCACACTGTGCTAACAACTCAGCCTGCCTCCAGTTGTTGATGAAATTTCTTTTGGATCACATCTGTGTTGTATGATGGAGTCCAATTTTGAGCTTTTTGGCAGCTGTATAGACTACTAAGTCTCCACTAATTTGATTTCTTGTCTGAGAGTATACATCTTTAGGGAATTTACTGCTTGCTCATCTCTGAGTTCCAGTAATATGGCACAAACAAAAACAAAATCCAAGGATGAGTTATAACGAGAATTTTGCCGGTCACAGGCCTTCTCCTTATAAACAGGATCCATTAGACCAGATGAAATGAAAAAGTAGTCAGGGACAGAAAGTTGCAGTCTCTGAGAAGTAGCCACTCTCTGAGGAAGAGAAAACCCTATTAACAATTTTGACTAAAAAAATGAATTCTCGACGGTTATCTCAAGCAGAACTTTTAGCAGTGCACCCATCTTGCATTGTAAAGGAAATGGAGTTTGGAAAATGAAATAGAAAATGGGAATCTGTGGTTGACAAGGATAGAGAAATAAAAACATTCTCAAACCTTTTATTTTTTTTTTCCATGTTGGAAAAAAGAGGAAATTAAATCTGAGTTGGCCAATTAGCCCCCACAGTCCCCAAAGGCAAGACAAGATCTTTTTGCAGGAAAGCCTTGAGGTGAAGCCAATTCAATTAGTTTCCACGGCAAAACTGTCAAGATCCAAAAAACTAGGTGGAATAATGAACTGATTAAAACTTGTAATTGCAATTCAATGGATGAAACCATTAATCATGGAGATGGCAACGTTCTCTCATTTCAAGACTGTGTTCGGATGAGTTGCCAGCAAAAGGAATAAAGGGCCAGGGTAAACTGGAAAAGGAGCATCCTGGATGGAAAATTGTGTGGTTCCATGAGTGACCTGAGGAAAAGAACAACCTTTCCTAGACAATAAAAGACTATTAAAAAAAAGTTTAGGCATATTTTTTTCTTATTCTTAATTCCTCCCCTCTGAGTGGTTTATATCACATCAGGAAAGTTCACAGCCTGAGTGTCAACGATGTGCTGAACAACACTCAAATCATACTCAAAGTCATTTATTCCACCTTTAGTTTCATGTATTTCTAATATTTTTCTCCTCTTCCTTTTTGCTCTTACCCAGCCCTCCACTGCAGTTGCCTTGGTCTCATCTTCATTGTGCTGACAAGCTGCTTGTGCAGTTCCCAAAACAGGATCTCAAGGAAACAGGAGGCCAGGCTGCCAACTGGCAGCTCCTCCAGAGGTGTTCAGATACCTCCACCATCCACACCCTCTCTCTGCTGCTTTCCCAGCTGCTGCAGATGCTGCCATGGCATGGACTGCATTGCAGAAGGAACCAGGGAAACAAACCTCACTTCTACTCAACAAAACCTGATTTTAATCAAAGGCAATATTTTTATCTAAGCTTTTGGAGATAACTCCACGGCTCAGATGAGTATTCATGCCAAGACTTTTCATCATCTGAACTTTAACTCAACTTTTTTCTCTCCTACTACTCTTTCAAGATTGAGCCACCACGATTAAGCTCAAGAGGTCAGCAAAGTCCCTCGCCCTGTCTTTTGTCAGCCTAGGTTTTTGCCTTGGCTGACTCCTCTGTATCCTCTCTCTGAAGGGAAGGGTCAGACTGAGGTGTCCACTAAGCTGCTGAAACTGCCAGCCAGGCTGGAGTGACAGCAGGCAGGATGACAAAGAGAAGGGGGTGGCGACAGAGAAGGTGGGAAGAGTCTAAAAATCCTGTATTGTACCAAGTGCACGTTGCTCATAAAACTGATCAGGAAATTAAATGCAAAACATGATAAGAAGGCACCACTGCGTTAATGCCAAACCAGAATGGAAGTTAGCAGAAGAGGAAAAATATTGGACGTTACTCCATTTTGGTAATTGGTTTGTCAGTGTGTAACGTTTCCCGATGGTTGGATAGCATTTAACCTAAAATTCCAGTGAAGTCTACAGGTCTTGTAATTATCAATGGTACCACTAAGGGGCTATTTTACAAGCAAGGAAGGTTCAAACCAGGGACATGAAAATATTCCTGCTGGGAAGAAGGAATGTGAAGAAGTGAGGTGAGAATGAGTGAAAGCTCCTCTTAGCTGAGCAGACTCTTCCCCTGGAGAGCCCTGAAGAAGCAAAGCTTAATTAATTGCAGCACCATTGAAGCTCTGCAAAAAACAAGCCTATTAAGTCATGAGCTCCATCCTTCAGACCACAGCCCAATTCCCACTGAGCCATCCAGGACAGTGCTCAGGGTTTTCAGGGATGAGCTTACTGGAAATCCTAACTCACTGAAGCTCTTGTGCACTGAAAAGCAAAAGAACTCTGATACCTCTGGGAAGAAAAAAGCAGAACTGCGCATCTCGTGGTCTGCAAGAGCCTTCTCAAGGGCTGCATCTTTGCTTAAGGAGTAAAGTAGAAGACATGAGAAAAGTAGAAGGTGAAAGAAGGAACAGACAAAGTGGATTTTCACCTTCTCCTTGGCTCTAACCAAATTCATTCTTCCCTCCAAAAATATGTTTCCAATCAGAAGACTGCTCTGCACTTCAGATGTGAGAGCTGGAGGGAGTGGTTACAGGTAGATTTTTCTGTCTCTCACAAATTATTGCAACCAACAGAAATGCAGCTTATTATAAAAAAGCAAGATCTGAGCTGTTTGCAAAGCTGAGATGCTTTTTGAACTCATTGGAGACATAGCAGCCAGCTCTGCCACCCACACCACTTTCAGAGCAAATAAATGCAGCCTTGAATTAAGTGATGCTTTAATGGACTGGCTTGCCCTCTCTGCCTTTTTTATTTATTTTTAAAATTTATTTTGGAAGCCAGCTACAACTTCCAAATCTTGCTCTTAACATGTAAAAATCCATTATTAATTTATTATTAGCTCATCTTGCCACTAATGATCTAAATGAAGACTTGCCTGTCAACTAACCCACGTAAAAGGAGATGAAAAATAAGTCCTCAACTTGATTTAAAGGCTCCAGCTTCTAAGCTGTGGGAGCAATGTGGGAGTTCAGAAGTTTTAGAAGCTCCAGGGACAGTTTAGAGGAATGGGTGCTTTTAGCATGAAGTAAAGGTGAATGTATTCCTTTGCCATAGGGAAATGAAGAGCTGCATTGAGCAATTCACGTTCTGGACACAACAATGCTTCCAGGAGCACCAGATGGGACCAAAAATAAAAAATAAAAAAAAAAGGTTCACTTCTTTCCATCTGGAAATAGCCTTCTTAGCACTTAACTGAGTGGAAAGTTCCCTGACTTGAGATGCCATCTTTTCAAGGTGTTTTCTGAATTCTTAGTCCTATCGCACTGAATAACATCAACAGGATTCTCAAAGCTTCCACACCATTTACACACCCTAGACTATCCCTGGCTTTGCTTTTTCAGGATCCTGGAAAACCAATTGATTTAGAAGACAACCAATGCCAAGATCCCTTTTTAGAGTCTCCAAACTCTGGTGTTCCCTTCCAGGTGACCTCACCAGTCTTTCTAAAAATCTCCAGCACTCCTGCAGGTCCCCCGGAGATCATACTGGGATATGTTTACACTGCCTTTCACTTTTCTTTTCAAGACCTCAGCCATGTTTATTGATTTATGCTTTGTTTCCCAGCACTGTGTTTCTGCTGAAGGTGACCCCGTGCCTCCCCAGACTGCAGTGTTACTCTTTCCAGGTCATGCTCTAATGCCTGCCTGGCTCCTGTAAAACATCACTCTCTGAACAGCTCCTGATGGATGTTTTGGTCAGGAGTTCTGCTGATCGCATGTCAAACATGGTTCGAAAATGAGCACAGACTGAGTGCCTTGATGAGGTGAAGCCAGGATCATGTCAAAAGTTCTTTTTGTTCTAAAGGTCAATACATCAACTTCTCCAACAGGCTTTCCTATGGCTGTAAGTCCAAATCTTTTGCTCCATGTAGTCAAACAAATATGTTTTGGAAAATCATGGGTTGCTGGAAAAAGATCTACTAAATTAGCATGGGGGAAATAGAACTTTCTGCCTTCAGATCACAAGAGGAAATCAACTTTTGTCTTTAGAAGCCAACCGATCTTGCCATTTCTCAGCTTTCCAGCTGCCTACTGGCAAGAGTTCCACTGGAGCCAAGCTTTCAGAGAAAGAGTTCCTCCAGGTAGGCCCAGCAATTCATATTTGAACTCTTTATTAAGCTGTTAATTTTAAAATATATTAAGCATGAGAGTCATGTCACCTTTATGTTTAGTATTTAACACTGAGAAAGTAACCAGAGTTTTTCATCTGATAAACTTTGATTGTCAGCATTACTGCCCAGCAGGCACCACAACACTGTTACAACATGCTGTACATACACACCCCCTTCACAGGGCTAACCTCCTAATTCTCATTACTGAAAAACTTCTCAAACCAACTCAAACTTTTCCTTCACTCATTCAAAGTATTGCTGCTTATGCTACTACATTTAGAGAGAAAATAATTCTGTTCCCCAAATAACTGGCATTGTTTCCTGAAGGTGTTTATAGACATAGCTGAAATCTCCCCCAAGCTCTTTCTTTTCTGCACTACAGAGCTTTGGTTCCTCACATCTCCCTTCGTTTCTCCTACCCCTCCAAGGCACGGAATTACATCTTGAGGACAAGATTCACACACTACCACAAAGTGCTGCAAAGGAGAGCAGAGTAGCAGTGCTAACAGTGCCCATGTTTGGGATGGTCTGAATAACGAAACACAAGGTGTTCTTGTGATATAAAACAGCACAGCCCTACAAACATGATACAAACTGTCTTGATATATAGCAGCAGAAAATCTGGTCATAAATACATCTTTATGCATCCTTACAAAATGTCATCCTATGCTTTGCTAAGGATTGGGAGGAGAAATTCATGAAGAATGGCACTGCCGTATTTATAAATTAAGGTAGAGAGGACAGACAGAAGAAGGGGGAAATCCAATCTAGATTTTTCTCCCAGGCAAAAAAAAAATGCACTGAAGTATAATGGAGTCAGTGTGTTTGAGTCTGCATTTTCATAGAGCAGTGTAACACTGCAAAATGGGATCAGAGTGTTCACAGCAACACACAATTTCTGCCATGAGGCAGAGCCATCACCCTGCACTGCTGAGTCACACAGGCCATCATGAACGAGCTCTGAGAGGTTCTTCACCTGGTTGACTGAGAGGTGGATTCATACAAACAGCACTATTCATGAGTGTGCTGGCAACTCTCCCACATTCAGGTGGGATGGAGCTGGCAGGGATCACCAGTTCCCAGTCATTGTCCATCCCAATCCTTCTCAGCTGCACATGCTTTTCCTCATAAAAAAAACCAACAAACTTCAATCCCGTCCTATCACCAGAAATGCTTTCAAGTTTTACTTCTACAGGATAAAGAGCTGTTTAATCACCAAAGAAGATAAAGTTTAATTCTTTTCTATATTTAATAACATCCATAAACTTTAGGCATATTTTTGGAGTTTTGCATCTTTTGCATAAACTGACCAGATTCTGACCCTGTTCTGAAAGCATTTCATTCTGCCACAAAGATCACCAATGAGCTCCAGTGTCTTTGTAGTCATTTGAAAGTCTACCAAAGGTGTTTTCTGAAGACCCAAGACACCTGATGGTCCAGACATCACTTTACCAGCTTCCCTGAGAGTGTCTCTACACCTCCCTCTTTTCCTGAGAAAACGCTCCTGGTTTTCAGCAGCTCCTGAAGTTTGAAACACCAAACAAACCCCAAAGAGAAGAACATGAAAATGAGACAAGACAGTAATACAGATAAAATTCTGCCATTCTCTGTAAAAGTAGGTTTCATCCTCTGCTGGAATAATGTGCTCAGGCTTAGTCACTAAAAAGGCCAAGCAGAAAGAGACAGCGGAGGCAGCAAAAGTAGGTTGGATTATTATGCATTATTATAGAGGGGGAAGAAAGTAATCCATTAGGAGGAAAATGAAAAGCTTTGGGATGATGAGGGGTAAAAAGTAAAAGAGGGAGAGTAGACATAGGAGAGAGCACTGCAGATAATGTCTAGGAGGGCAATTACTGGTTCCCTTTCTCTCTACTCTTTCCCATAACACGAGACCTGGAGGGCAACATGCAATTAAGGGCCACCCATTGAAAACACACCAAAATGAAACACTATTTAGTGTGTAATTAACCTGTGGAACTCAGTCCCACATGGCATTCTGGGGACAAAGAACTCAGACAGAGCCCAGGAAGGATTACACACTACTAAGAAGTGGTAAGATAGCATTTCCCATTCCACCAGCTGGATAAAAATAAAGTACAAAGGATATCAATCCTCCAGCTTCAGGGCCTAAGTTGTTCATTGTGATCAGCAGCAGGTAAAGCTCAGCAGGATGTGAAAGATGCAGTTCTGCCAATGAAAGCTTTAGTTCACGGCCCTTTCCTATGTGCTGCTTGTCGCTTACCTCAGATGCTTATATGGCTCCTACAGCTCCAGGATGAGTTCATTACAATCAGTAACATATTCATCATCACAATAGCCTGAGAAGGTACAGAAGAACTTTTTTCCCTATTGTGCAGACTGTGAACGAAAAGGTTAGGGACATGCTGGAGGTCACACAGGAGAGGGGAGCGGAGCGCCGCGCTGCTCCCTGCATCCATCCTGATCGTTGGACCCTACAGCAAGGCAGACCAAAGAGCCAGCTGGGAAAGGAGGCAGCAGCTCCATTTCCAGGCCTCTTTCAAACACAGATGTCCCAACACCAAGCATAGCAGCAACTTAATTAAACAGCATCCCCAGCATGATCAACGCAACATCTGCATCAGCCAAACCACGACCACAGTTCCAGGCACCCAGCCCTCAGGTGGGACCTCCCAGCAGGTCTCTCTGACCTTGCTGACACACAGCACTAGCTCAGTAGCTGGTTTGTCCTTTGGGATGAACTCCAGCTGGCCGTGCTGGATGGCACAGTGCCTCTTAGCATGCAATGTTTCCCTCCTGCTGTCACGTATCTATAGGGGTTCAGTGCATGCAGCCCACTTAGGGCCAGGCCGTGAAGCTGCTGCGTGTTTTATTTACCTAAGCAGTGCCAGCCAGCCCAGTGCAGCTACTCCCCTGGGTTGCACAGTCTGCCAACCCTTTAAAAGGACAGATGTACAGAAACCAGGACTTTACTCCATGTGGAGATGGGTCACCTTTTTTTTTTTACAAATGGCTATGTATATGCACTCTGTATCATTTTTACATCATCATATATTTTTAATATACTTAACTGAGTGATTTATCAGTCATTCTCTGATTATAAGATAACTACAGCACTCCTTTAACATTCGTATTTCTTTTCTCTTTTCTTCTTTAACCTTTTCTTTTCCTGGAGCAGCTTTGCCCTGAGGTGGAAATGTAAAGGTCCACCACAATCTTTGCTGGAGAAAAGAGTCCCATTTGAAGCTGATTCAGTGATACAATGAATGCACAGGTCATTTTGAGAATAAAACATAAAGACACGCTAACCATAAAAGTTTTATTTCCTTCACAAGTGATAAGCATGTACGAAGGAAAGACTTTTTTTCCCGCTACCTTTGGCCTGCAGTGGAACGCTTGTTAAAAAATGTTCCTTGATACTCATCTCCAACTGGTGTTTGACTTAGCTTGAACTCTCAAATGTCACCAGCTTTCAACTGGTGCTGTGAAAAGACCTAACTTACATATCTATAAAAGTAAGAGCTCTATTTTAACCAAGTCTCATTCTTTCTTCCTTCTTCCCTTCCCTTTTTCTTTCCCTCCTTTCTTTATTTCTTTATTCTGCCACTGCATTTCTGCTTTGATTTTGATGTTTTAATACCAAAAATAGGCCAGGAGGAGAAGCTATAAATTATGCAGAATAAAACTACTCTTAATTTGTCTAAGCCCCCATTAAATTAACACATTTTTCCTTACTCTGACCTAGCACAAATATTTTAACTAAATTTGCCTTTTAAGAGATTGTTCTACTTCACCAGGGCTGCAGCCAACTGCTCTGAGCTGGATAATGGATCCTGAAGAGATGCCAAGAGCCCCCTGCAAACGTGAGGAAGGTGCTTCTTCAGAAATACAAAGACATGGGATGGGAAGGGAAGAGTGGGTGCTCACAAAGGTAAGGAATGAACAGATTTAATGTCACCTGTTCCAACCTGCAGCTCTGTACTGAAGTGTTACCATAAACCAACAATCTCTGTCCCTTTGATTGTATGCCCATGAAAATGATAAATCTTCCTTGCACAGTGGATTTCCACGGGCCCCCTTCCAAAGTCAAGTAATGCAGGGGACTGGGATACTCTTCAATGAGGGAAGCATCAAGCAAGAACTCAGCTCAGGGTGTTACTGACAAAGATCAGTAGAAAATTGCTTCATTAGCGGGATCTTGTTACGAATCAGTAGATCAAAAATCTAATCAAGCACATTCCACCACACACATCACAGGGAGATCACAGGCAAGGGCAAGTCACAGATTCCTTCATCATTGGCCTGATGGGCACGAGAGACGCAGAGCTGAGTCATGGAGCTGGACAGAGGGATACGAGGATAATGATGACATTGCCCCTTTGAGGAAAGGCAGGGCTCAAATTCCACGTTCAGAAAGACTGCCAGAGATCGTCAGTGCTCCACGTTATTCCTTAATCTGAATCATCATTAGATTATTGACTCTGAAGTTCACACTCTGAAAAGTAATTTGGTTCTCTAATAAGGCATCGAGGCACGGCACCAGTGAGCCAACATATCATAAGTGGATAATGATTTGGGTAGCTCTGTCCTTTCTGCTGGTGTCTCATCCCTCAGATCTAAACACTGGACACACTTTCCATAGTACTGCTCATCTGAGCATATCAAAGTGCTTTATAGATGTTCATTATAAGTAATTACCAGGCAGCACATGTGAATAATTTACAGGGTGGTAGGAGTGAAATTTCTACTGCTCTCACACTTTTTCTCTCTTTGCAGTTTTTAACACTTTTAAAATTTGTTCTCCCTCTTTTTCTGACCAGTGTAAATTAAGAACATCAGTAATTTGAATATCTTCCTAAATCACATCTCTAGGTGCCCATAGTTACAAATATCTAGCCCTAAATTTGGAAGCAAATCTAAAGCAGCAGCCTAAGACAGAGCTCCCTTCCCGAACCAGCTGTGTCAATGGAAGGGTTTCTGCCTCCAGTTGGATTTTTTTAGCTAACATGAGCTGCTCCATCAGCACGAACTTAGCTTTTTATCCAGGTAAAACATAACAGTAATCAGTAAGGAGGTATGAGCTACAAGGCATTCAGTGGGAGAGAATCTGACTCTAAAACACACCCCACTAATATCTTGAGAAAGTCTGAGAAATTAACAGACCTGAACTCATTAAATTCAGTTAGAGTCGCTTCTCAATGTGTCTCATTAAGACAAATACAGTTTAAGCATGTGAAGATCCTTTATTGATCAACAGGGGAAAAGAAACCTTTTCTTTTCAAATTTGCTGGGGTTTTCTCCTCCATTTTCTGCAGAGATTTTACACAATTCTGTTCACTTGGTCCCTGCCTTTCATTTTTTCCAGTCAGCTTTGGGATTCCATCTCCCAGGGCAGTCTACATTTAACAATCACGAGCATTTAAAACATAACTGTGAATTGTCATAATTGTCATTTTGAGAAGAGGCTGGGATTTCTGGGGTTTGTTGCCTTTTTTCTTTTTTTTTTTCCCTACAGGATCCTAATTGCCTTTTTCATCAGAGATTTTCAAATAGAGTTGATGCTTGGGAGAGTTTAATACTTGAAAAAGAGAAGAATGGTGCCCACCTCAGACACTCAGAAGGGAAAGTGATTCAAAGAAGCAGAACTAGAAAGGTGTGTCAAATGGCTAAAGGTGTGACACAAAGCCCAGCAAAGTACAAAGCTGGACACAAAGGAGGAAGGGAAAATACAGCAGCTGTCTACCAAGCCAACATGAAAATGTTGAAAAGTTAAATAACCAGAAAGGAAAAA